>CAAKHF010006449.1:5168-18664 GCA_901007745.1 Hippocampus kuda | reverse complement strand
CGAACACGCGACCTCTGCATTGTGAGGTCGACGCGCTAACCACTGGACCACCGGGCTGCTACCGATTTAATATTGATTCCATTTTTGTAGCATGTTCCATATACAGTATTATGCAATGTTGATGTAATGGAATATTTGGTAATTTTGTGAAAAATAATTGTCACTATTATTGTATGCAGATATTAGATTTCACTCATTCATAGTATCTTAAAATATTTCTTTGTTGGAACTATTTGTGAGAGCGTCACGTGACTGGTGAGAATGTGTAGTTGAGTGGGAGTGAGGGTTGAGGTCAGCTCGTGATGGAAGCGACAGCTTTTGTAACAAACCAAACAAAGAAATAGAAAAAAAAAAAAGCTTCTTGGTCGACAATGACCAAGTCGTTGTCCTGTCATTTGCATTCAAGACTCATTGTTACTCTGGCTTCAAAGGTGTTTTGTCTTTGTGGAATATACTAACACAAGGTTGGGTTGATTATTTTTGATTCGGCAGATTGATTTGAAGATTGGATTTGGGCGAGCTGAGTTGTTCACCATTTTGTGAGTCTTGGTGAACTGATGTTGAAGTCAATTTGGATGTCTGAGTGGGCAATGCTGCTGACTTGTTATTTTGGGAGGGTTCGTGGCAGTAGTGTGCAGGCGAGGAAGACAAGAGTTCAGGGAAATCTCAAAAAAAGCTTTCAGGTCCCAAAGCAACTTTGGGATAGAAATAAAAGAATGGCCGCACAATGTGCATTGGTTGTAGGCTTGCCCAATCAACCTCTGACCCGTTGGCCTTGAGTTTGTACCAATGATGCTGCGTATTCATTCGACTCTGAGAACTCAATTGAAATCGCTTCATTTCTCAATATTAAAGATAAGATATGATAAGATAAGAAAACCTTCATTAGTCTCGCAATGGAGAAATCCCAATTCACAGCAGCAAAGTAATGAAAGGAAGAAATAGAACAACAAAATATAGGAGCTGCTGGAAAGGCAGCCACTCTCGCGGCGCCATTTTGAAGTCAAAATAACAAGTGACTTAAGAAAAAAAAAAAATTACCGGTATACGACCGGCGCTTTACCTGATGAACTCGTCCAAAGGAATTCAGCTGAATGGCACTAATTTTGAATGAGCTATTCTAGTTGTACTTATATTCAAAGGTTCATTAAACTTTGACTGCCTCGGTTCATTTTATGCTGGCAGCTGGATGGCAGTTAGTTTTAGAAGCAGCCAAACTGAGACATCTCCACTCTGAGCAGCCTGGGGAGTGATGAGTGGAATCTTGATGGACTGAAGTGAATTTATGTGGGCTAAAAATGGCCAAACCTTCCTTGTAGTCCTTAACGGAATCGGTATCATCAAGGTCAGACTATCGAACACAGATCTTATCTAATGTCTCAAACACAAGGGGGATGTTTTGCCAATTCTGTCTCGCAAAGCCCATTTCGAGGTCATTAAAAGCCACACACAGGCGCGCTACTAGCCAGCAGGGAACCTCGGGGCAAAAGTTGACTCATTCAGACAATAGATGGCTATCTGTGATCCTAAATCCCGCGTGTTGACATAAATTAAAATGATGACTTTTTACCACTTTCTAAGTGTATCGACCGCACAGTAAATGCCAGTCTCAAGTGGGACGACACACCGAGATGAGGCCTTTATGGATGGCCAAGCACGGCGCATTGATTGCGCCGCATGCCGGCCCTTCAATCAATGGGCCGCCGTTTGTGAGCCGCACGCGCGGCTGACAAAGAATAATGAATACATGCAAATGGTGAAAGTTTAAAAATAGATCTTCCCAGTTGAGTGGCACCGGTTCATTAACCAAAACAGTTTGTCATCATTCCTTGACACTTGCTCTCTGAATGCAGTGCGTATCGCATATAATATCACTTGTTGTGCACTATTACACACAGCGTGCATGCAAACATGCCACCCACCAAAGTGTATTTACAAGCATGTGTGTGCTTGACTTATTTGTAATTACACCGCCTGATTACCACACTTGTGTGTGTACCGGTCTTCTGGCTTAAAACTAAGACAGTCACTCACCAGAGAGAACATGACGTACACCTGCACATTGAAATTTGATCTAATACAAGCACTGTATCAAATGTTGTGCCTTTATAAAGATAATAATGTCATGATTCTGTTTGTGACCAACAGGTGGCACTGTAGGGCTCCGCCTGCAGCTGCACACCTGTTGGTCATTGTGTCATTCGTTGTCTTGTGTAAAAGGACTCCTGGCACGATCACTCAGTGTCGGGTCATTGTTGTGTGTTGCTGTTTGTTTGTTGCTGTGCGCACATGTCATGTTTTGTTTTCTGTCTTGGGTTTTTTGCTACTTTGTTTTTGCTGGACTTTATTTCAGTGAGTTTTTGAGTTAGTTTCTCCAGTGTATTCCTATTTGCATTTTTGTTAAATACATTTTGGTCACTCCACCCTGCTCCTCCCTGCCTCCCTGCTTTTTGAGATCCTCCTCTGCAGTACCATCACGCAAAACATGACAAATAAACGACCAGCATGGAGTTCAGTTTTACAATGATTGGTTATTGTGGTTGCTCGTCGTGATCTTGATTCCAGTATTTACTTGTTGACTCGATTCCGAAATACTTACAAATATTTTAGGTTAAAAATGATTTGATCGTGTCTGTGAATAGTGAATAATCCCAGTCACTATGCAAACACTTCTGGACTGAACTCTCTTACAAACCCGAACATACAATTGTAAACCCTTTTAGTAATAAAACACACCACCTTTGCACTTGCATAGCAATTTGACTGTTTATTTCGCAAGTCGCTTGTGTTTTGAAGGCATACTTAAAAATCACTTTCCAAACAATATGGGACCAAACACGACACAAACCCAAAGCCTTTACTAGCAAAACACGCTACGTTAGCTTTGAAAACAACTGACCTGGTGGAGGCCGCTCCTTCTGTAGAAGCAAATGTCACAATAACAACAAAGAAAATAACAAACATGAATGCCTTGGTAGTCGCCGAATTCATGTCTGGTGAGGCACTCTGACTAAAAATGAAATGTCAAGAATGAATCAGGAAAACCTGTAACACAACAACTCTTAGTAGACTCGTCTGCCTCTTCACTCGCAAAAGGACAACATATGCCATGAGTCTCTCTCCAGTGAAAAAGCCTGTAGTTACAGCAACCACCATGAAAGAAAGGGATCGACTACAAAACAAACCGTTCATCCTCTTTTCATAGTTGCTGGTGAGATTCCGATTTTTTTCTTGCATGGTTCAGCTCCATTCTGTTTGATGATCTCATCTGAATAGTGACGAAGATGAAGTCAGCAGCACAAACCTTGAGAGATTCTAATTTGCGTTATGTTTATTTGTTTGCTCATACTGCAAGTTCTTTTTTTTTTTTTTTGCCTATTCGATGTATTGCCCTCGAATTTCATCCAATATTCATCACAGGGGGAGAGTTGGAGATGATTCTCTCCCTCTCTAAGCAAACACTTCATTTTGACAGATCATTAGCTCGACATTATCTTTCATTAGGCACCTCTGCATTACTTATTCAACACCCCGAGGGCGCTTGTGCACAATTACTGACATTCACATTTGCACAATAGGAGGCCCATCCACGCAGGACTGAATTAGTGACTCAAGTAACATTCTGTATTTGACCATAGTTGGCATGACAGGGAGGATTCATGTGACCTTAAGAGTCTTTGTGCTCACTGTAGTGACACTAAATGAATAGAATGTGCAATCCTTGCAACATGTTTATGGTCCACCATCAAACGTCTCGTGCAGGGGAAGCAGTGAACCAATAACACCGTGTATAGTGGGGATGGGGCGTTGCTGACCTAGACTTCGGACGTTATGAGTCGGTGGGCAGAATATTTCGATGACTTACACCAACATGCGATTGGCTGGCAACCGATTCAGGGTGTCCCCCGCCTACTGCCCGAAGACAGCTGGGATAGGCTCCAGCACCCCCCGCGACCCTTGTGAGGATAAAGCGGTTCGGAAGATGAATGAATGAATGAATACACCAACATGCCTTCCTTAGAGGAAGCAGAGTCTGGGGACTCTGAGGTGGGTTCTGCTATCTCTCTGGGGTTGAAGCCAACGAGGTGATTAAAAAGCTCGTCGATGGCCAAGCACCAGTGGATGAGATCCACCCGGAGTTCCTCAAGGCTCTGGATGTTGTGGGGCTGGTCTGGTGGACACGCATCTGCAAACTTGTGTGGTCCCTCTGTATGTATTTGTAATCGATGAATAATCATTTTCAGGAAAATGAAATGAAATTGGATCATTTCCTGCGGTACCTCCTGATAATCTTTCAGGGTTCCACTGTCGAGTCCCAATCACACACCAGTTTTACAGATAGTCTGTCCAATTACTACGACTGTCTTTCACAGCAGATCCGAGCAGGCCGTGGTCGTGTTCAAATGGATGCTTTTAAGCGCCTCATGAGAGGAAGTGACTGCAGCCTGATAATGCATCCCAACTTGCCACAATAGTATCAGCAGCAATGCAACATTTCTAAAAGCAGCCTTTGGCGATGTTAATGGGACAACACATTTGGGGGCTAAAGGCTGGCGCAGTTTACGGCCCGCCAGACTCCATCCATCTGTCCTCTCGGCACATCGGCACTTTGTCTATTAACACTTTCCATCATATCCGGCATATTCCCATAAGCCTTTACTCTTCATCTATCTCTCTTGAAAGGACTTTTTCTTTCTCCCCACCCTCGCCTCGACCATCCCATCTATCATGCGTGTGGCTTTGTGGGCCCCCCTCCTGACTGATGACTACTTAGCCATCCACAGAACCATTTGTGATCGTAAGACACATTTGAGCTTTTTTTTTTCCGAGATGGAAAACAAGAGTGGGAGTTAAGACAATTAAATGTGTTGACAGAAGAACAGCAATCATGCTGTTAGAAGATATTGAATACAGATGACACATCAAGACGAAGTGAAGTCGTCAACATCCATCATAGATTCTTCCAATCGACTGTTTCATACGGGAAAGCTGAACAAATTCTGTCTGTGTGTGTCTTTATGTGCATTTAAGATTGCATTGCTCTCATATGTTGCATACACACTCAGAGAAAGTGTCCTATCTTGGCCAATGAGAGCAAGTCATCCATGAAATATTACTGTAAAAATTGGCCTTAACCATTTAGGAAACGGTGGTAGACGGTTATAAATTGGGAAGGATGCACGTACGCAATATTAGTTGTGAATTATAATCGGGCCCTCCTACGGGATGTGAGAACGATTCAGTCAGCTACTTAATAAGTCCATCCGTTTGAGCTTTGTATTGTAAAAAAAAAAAAAAGCATCTTGGACCGCTGAGCGACACTTTCGTTCCGCAGGACAGATTTGCTCGAAACTAACCTTACTTAATAACTTACTGCACAGTGTACTTGGAACGGAATATGTGATTTTGTGTGTTTGACTTTTGTGTTTCTGCTCTACATGCTGCTGGCTTCTTATCATGTTTTGTGGAGTCCCAAACTTGGGAAAATGTTAATACTTCTCCATCTACAGATTAATATTGCTTCTCAGTTGTCAATTACTTTCTGATCATATGGATTTTATTTTTGCAGTGTAAAGTGGTGCACTCAACACAAAGAATGAGTTGCAAGATCACCAAATGCCCGGTGGCAAAATTGATCTGAAAAATGTGGTTAATCGAAACCTTACTGCATACAAAATGGAAACGAAGCGAAAAAGCTTGGAATCATTCGAAAAAAAAAAAAGTCCAAATCTTTAGATTTTCTGTCAAATGTGAATGAATACCTTGTGAATTCCTCTGTTGTCTGAGAAAGCCGACAAAATATCTTTGTTTGATGAAAAACAGCACATTCATGGAGCTCATCTGAACTAGAAGTAATCAACATTTTTGCCAACCTTCTGACAGATTTGTACTCAAACATGAAGCCAGTCTGTCCCAAACTGCCCACCTCACCTTAAGTGACTCATTAATGACTGAACTCCTGACCTCTGGTTTTTATTGAGCTGTGGAGCCGATAGTTGAATTTTTAAATTTTTTTTATTTTTTGGTATTATGCATCATCACGTGGCGGCCCGGTGGGCGTGTAGTTAGCACGTCGACCTCACAGTGCAGAGGTCATGGGTTCGATCCTGGCTCCGGCCTTCCTGTGTGGAGTTTGCATGTTCTCCCTTTGCCTGTGTGGGTTTTCTCCGGGTACTCCGGTTTCCTCCCACATTCCAAAAACATGCATGACAGGCTGATTGAACACTCTAAAATTGTCCCTAAGTGTGAGTGTGAGCGCGGATGGTTGTTCGTCTATGTGTGCCCTGTGATTGGCTGGTTCAGGGTGTCCACCGCCTACTGCCCGAAGACTGCTGGGATAGGCTCCAGCACTCCCGCGACCTTTGTGAGGATAAACGGATTAGAAAATGAATGGATGGATGGATGGATCATCACAAAGCCATTATTGCGTATACATGTGTATTTATATAAAAAAAAACGCAAATAATGAACAAGACAAATTGAAAGAGAGCAAATGACAAAAGGGAGCATACACTTAGCGCTCATGGGTAATTCATATTAGCTTTAGCTTGAAGCTTTTCTTCAAGTCAGCAAGCAGAAATACAGTCAAGGGGCACTTCATGACAAAGTAAACCAACTGAGATCCAGCAGCTTACCTTAAACTGTGTTTAAATGATCAATCCAAGCAATGTTAAAACACATTTTTTGGGTGGTGTCCGCTATTCACAACTGATCGCTACTTGGAACGAGGCACCGACCGCTCTTTGATCACAACAATAAGCGTCTCTATAAAGTCAAGATTTATAGCTCCCGCTCTTGTGTAACTTCTATCTAATGTTGTTGATTCAACGTTTACAGCGTGTGCTTATTATCTTGAGTGAAGGTTGTAGGCCACTCACTCTGTCACAAAGCTCCATGTTGACAGTGGATGCCGTCTCCGAGGATATCCCTCACGATAAAGGTGGCTGTGTGGCTGTCACCCGTCGCCTCCCTGTGAGGCCGGGCTGTTTTCAGTGCCGCTACACTAGTAGCAATGTGAGATTACAAAGGAAAAAAAAAATATTGACGCATGCAGCCTGGAAGCTCATGTTTGACTGGGTCTGAATGGAAGCATCATGTTGCAGTGCCACGGAGGATGTGGGGTGACTGCTGGATGGGAGGTAATAAGAGCAATGAGGGGAAATGGAGTGCAAAGTCACTTTAGATCAAGCTCAAGTGAACACAATGTCGCGTAGTCGGAAGTGGAAACGGGGGAGGAGGATGGCGATGCAAGAGGCAAAAGAACATACATGTGGCGCGTAGCCAAGAGCGCAGCTTTGCTTATTAGAGCTGTATATAACACCTTTATGGGTGTATGTGCTGAAGGGACAAAACCTTCCTCAGACAGTGTCTCCCTGAAGACGAAGTTTGATGCAGAGTTGTACTTCGAAATCGGCGCTGTCCTGTGAAAAACTCATATATCCATTTTTGTCTTTTTTTTCTGAGTTTTATTTTCATGCCATGTTCACAGTTCGGACATCCCATTATTGTAAACAATTAAAAAAAAAAGAAAAAAAAGAAAAAATGGATATAAGCGACGATGTGGTGGAATCTAAATGTGCATTAGTATTAATCATTAAAACCTCTTTTCGCGAGGAAAAAGAGATAAAATGGATCCTTTCCTGCATGAAAGGGGGTCGCTGGGGAGACGCCTGTGAGCATAATTCGTCGTTCACATCATCTTTTTTCCTCTGTCACGCAGCCCGAATTAAAAAGCATACATTTCATCTTTAAGCCGTCTTCAATATGCGCAAGGTAAGGAGAAAATGTCAAAGCTGCATCTGAAAGCAGAAGACGGATTCATCGCATGGACTTCTTGGGGGACTCGATGTGATTGATAGCCATTGAACTCCAATCAGACTTCCATTGAGCGTTAAAAAGGTTACCTTTCTCAAAAGGCGCCTGTCCTCCGCGTCTCCCAATGACAGACATTTTGAAGATGACCTTATCACTTTGCTTCATGACTCCGAGACACCTTTTTGGTCTCCCTGCGTTTAAATAAATACAGTTGATGAGTTTCTGGTATGGTCCAAAGCCCTTAGTTCTGCAATTACGAAATAAACAGTGATTTGCACTCGTGATTTTCATCGGTGTTTGTGTGTGCTGGTGGATGTGCATGTGTGTTGTCAGTCTGTCAGTCTCAGCGGACATCGTCGGTCTCTCGAGCGCTGGCGGCTGAGGCCAAAGCGGTAAAGTGACAGCTCAGTGCTGGGGGGACAGTGTCTGCGGTGAATAATGAAACCGAGTGTCATTCACGCATTTGAAGTGCTTTTTAACGCTGCTGAACAAGGAGCCTTTTACTCTCCGTTTCGGGAAGCTGCAGGGGTGGGCACCAACCTGTCACACCTATTTGGATGATAATCATCCCTTTTTTTGCTGAGGCTGCAACTGACATTCTGGGCACCCACAATGTTTTTCGGGAGGAATAAAATCTTTGGTAAGCAGAATGATTTGGCACTGTTGAGAACAAAACATGGGTTCCCTTTGGAATTTAGCTGAATGTTAACTAAGTTTTATATATAATATATGATATATAGCAAGGGGCGGCCTGGTGGGCAAGTGGCTCGCGCGTCGACCTCACAGTGCAGAGGTCGTGGGTTCAATCCCGACTCTGGACTTCCTGCTTGAAGTTTGCATGTTCTCCCCGGGCCTGCGTGGGTTTTCTCCGGGTGCTCGGGTTTCCTCCCACATTCCAGAAACTTGCATGTCAGGCTGATTGAATACTCTAAAATTGTCCCGAGGTGTGCGTGGGAGCGCGGATGGTTGTTCGTCTCTGTGTGCCCTGCGATTGGCTGGCAAACGGTTCAGGGTGTCCCCCGCCTACTGCCCAAAGACAGCTGGGATAGGCTCCAAAACCCCCTGCGACCTCCGTGAGGATAAGCGGGTTAGAAAATGGATGGAAGGATATAATATGTATGTTGAAAAGAAGCTGTAACTCATAAAACATGCTTTGGGAGTGCTCCACTATCTTCTGTAATAGCTGAAGTCTCACCCGATTGATTTGAAGTTGTAATTGTACACCTTCAATCGCACGGCGTTTGACTTAGGAGGTTTCATCGTACTTCTTGGATCGAGGTGGTGGTGATTAAAGACTTGATCTGAATGCACAAACGCGTACCTTTTTGCTTTCGGGCTCTCAGCAGTGATTTGTGCTCTTAATATTCATCGTTCAGCACCAAGGGCGGGTGACTCACCTTGAGGGTGTGCTAAGAGCCAAAGGGTGCATCTCAATGCTTTGATGCATGCTCCTTCACTCTTTTTACCCATTTTCCTCTGTTTTGCGCGCAACCCTAAGTTTCAGACTTTTTAGTATTTGTGGACAACAGCAACATACTGTATTTTGAAACTGCAGAATAGATGGTATGAATAATGTAGTTACAAAAGTCTGAAGGGTCTCATGAAGTGAAACTGAAGTCACTTGGTTTGCATTTCATATCTTCAGCAGCTCTCAGACATGCACCCACACATGCACAGCTATTGTTAAGTGAGAAAAGGTTTTCATATTCACCTAATGCAAGGGTGTCAAACTCATTTTTGTCGCGGGCCACTTTGGAGTTACGTCTTTCCTCGGAGGGCTGTTCCGACAGTGAAACCAAACAAATGTTTACGGAATCATCTCATCGTATTATTACTTGTACACAATAAATTGATGGATTACTAGTTTTGTAATCACTCAAGTCAACTATCTGTTTGTTCCATCGAGTTTGACGTTTCTTTTATTTCAGACAATGGTCTCCTTTGACAAAGAGAAAAACTCTTACCTAGCTGACAATTTTGGCTCTCACTTCAACCTTCGTCGTACCTGTCACTGCTTCCTTGTGACTCGTTTTAAACACAGCTACCGTATTCTCCGCACTAAAAAGCGCACCTAAAAGCCTTCCATTTTCTTAAAAGCTCACAGGGCGCCTTAAAATCCGATGCGCCTTGTGTATGGTCATTACGGTAATATTTCGACCCCAAAATGGCTCCTTGCTCGAGATATGCTGACAACGCAGAGTTCAAACGTAAGGCGATCGGTTTGAACACGGAAATAGAGCTGCGGCAAAAGAGTTCAACGTGGACGAATCAATGCTATAACTTGCTATAACTTGCTATAACATCTGATCATTCTGTTGGCATTTCCTTGAGCATAGCGCCATCTAGTGGATGCATTGTAGATTGCGTCTTATAATGCGGTGCGCCCAATGTATGAAAAAAAATTACAAAATAGGCCATTCATTGAAGGTGCGCCTCAAAATCATAATTTGTTTGTTCGATTATTGTTCAAGTGAGTGTAAACAGGGGAACAAAATGATTGCAAAATGTCAACATTATTTATTCCATGTGACAATTTGACATTTCGGTACAGACTTTAGCAAGGATCATGGAAGTTGACACATGAATTGCTTTAGTGGGCCACATTAAATGATGTGGCGGGCCGTATCTGGCCCCCGGGCCTTGACTTTGACACCTGTAACCTATGTATGCAAAAAATATTAATTGAAGCAAATTGAAAATTGGCCCTCAGTTTTGCGAAGCTGTTGGGTCAGTATCTGTGGGTGCTGTGTATGTATCCACTGCCAAGTTTCATCACAAATCCTTCATTGGGCATCCTGCAATCTCAGACGGCCTCCTCATCAGCGACTCGCTTATTCTCCTTATTTGCCGCGTGCATCATCAAATCCCCTCCAACTCGATGCAAATCGATCCAACAGGCATCCGTTTATTCTCGCCCTCGTCTCGAATCTGGCTCTCCTCATTTCACTTTATTCAGCACGGACAGAAATCCAATCAGAGTCCAATCGACCATATCTGTGAAATATTTTGTTGGTTTTGGTTGACAGCAAAATGGAAGCATTTTGGTTACTGCGGGCCTCTTGTTTATCAGAAATAGACAAAATCCAAATGAGGGGAACGTTCAGAAATTTAAGTGGCTTCTCTCCGCTCTGTGCTTTCATGTTTCAAAAAGAATGTCTTTGTGGCTACACTGTTTGGGGTCATAAATAATATTTTAGGTGTAAAAGACTTTAGTAGGGCGGCGCGGTGGACAACTGGTGAGCACGTCAACCTCACAGTGCACAGGTGTAAGGTTCGATTCCTTTTCCGGCCTTTGATGCAGAGAAAAATAACACTGAAGAGTTATGGTGGAACCGATTAGTGCATCCACTGTTCAAAAACAAATTCTTCTACAAACACGTTTCTGGGGTTCACGAACAATGTTTCCTGACATCCATGCGAACGCTCACACAGTGTCAACCTCATTCATTCCTCTGGTCGTGGATTTCAGATGTCTTTGTTTTTGCTACGCGTTTGTCCTCAGTAGCCCGAAAAAGTGGAATGTGCAAGCAACAGCCACATGAAAAAGCTGATGTTTTTTGGTCTGTCTTTCTGCTACTTGCTACAGCAGCTGCTGTGCACAGCGGGTTTGAGAAAGTGGTTCGAGCTAAACGCAGAGATTGCACTCACCCAGCCGCGCCATTTAAAATGGCAAAAAATAGCGCCGAATGTTTGGCCAAGTTTGAAAGCGGTCTGCTCAGTGGCCATCCGAGATGTGTACGCAGCACTTTGACAGGAAATGACATGAGCATATGCGGATGATCAACTGTTTTTTTCACCTCATTTTTATTTTGTTTTGATCTTTTCTTCTTGCTATTAGTGGATACAATCGATACATATACACATAGATTAAATAATATACAGTATCAAGTTTTGGCACAAATATTTTTTGCCTATGGGCTACACTGCAGGGGGCGCAAAAAAAATCATTTTGGAAAGTATGCTGGGAGGTTTTGCCCATACATGCCCCCCTATGATACTGGCCCACAGGCTTCCTGTATGCTGTGTGTCACTCCTTACTACTGACAACTTACATTAAAAAACAAATAAAAATAATTATGTTGTGCCGACTGTCACTGTGAAAGTGATACAACAGCAATTGACAGTATTTGTAAAAAACTGGGTAAAATATTGTGCAAACACAACAAATTTATTCAATCATGGAATAAATCACCCATTAGGTAACAGTAACTCCCCCAGATAACCTCCTACGGCCCCCCACTGAACTCATCAGGTCCAGAGTCACAAACCCTGGCAGAAGAACGGGATCAAGCACCTGGATCTTTAATCTACATTTAGTTTTGTCTTTTTACATCATGTCTTTAAGAGCTACCAACGATAACGAGATCCCATGGTCGTTTTAACTTCTGGCGGAAGACACAAACCACAATGAAAACAACACAGGCTCAAACCGTCATATCCTCAACCTGTTGTGATGTTCTAATTATCATGACAGGAAGTCTGTTCTATGGATTTGGTCGAGCGATGTTGTGCGTGTACAGGAGTAGTATGCTCACACTTGAATTTATTTCAGAACGTATTTTCTATTTATTTAAAAACATTGTCTAAGAGACACTCCTTTTTTTGAATAATTAAACCACTGAAAGGTCAAGAAACTGCAGTCAGGTTTCGGATTTTTTTCCCCCCTTATTACTTAATATTGCAGTCTCCCACAACACAAGCGGTCATGAAACGAATTAAAGTATATGTCAAGGCACCAAAGTACACGCTCTGACATTTTTAATAGGTGGCGTGTTTTGTGATTTTTGTCTCATAAATCAAAATGAAATAAAATATGACGTGGCTCAATCAAGAGGGAAATAATATGCGCTACAGCCCAACGTGTCGCTTCAAAAGTATGAGGGAATTGTTTATTTGTGTGCAGTTGTGTGTGTGTGTGTGTGTGGGGGGGGGGGCGGGGGGGGGGGCGTGTGGGCTGGTGAGGGCGGTCGCAGACGCGCGCACGGCTCATTCAGCTGCCAGACGCACGCAGAGAAGACGGCGGATCGCACGCCTCGTGTTTCCAAGCTCCATGGCTCGGCAAATGCGGCTCGTTAACAGGTGGACGCAATTCGCTTAAAAAGAAATTGCGAGCAACCTCCGTTGGGAGACCCGCCAACAGTTTTCCTCCTTTTCCCGGCGCGCTCGGAGGAAGTCGAGAATTTAAACCCCAAAAAAAAAAAAAAAAAAAAAAAAAAATGAAGAGCAAAAACCGCGAAAGCTTAACCGACTCCCGGGAGATGGACGGCTCGTACGACCCGCTGACGGGTGAGTGCTTTCGGCCTTTGGGCCACCGCCGGGTGTCGTGTGCTCAAGCAAAAGATTCAATATGGTTTCAGTCGGTCCTCCTAATTAACTCCAGGTGGTTGATCGCTCGTGCCTGTGTGGCACAAGTTCTTAATGAAGTTGACATGCAGGGACTAGTTGGCCGATTGGGTAGAATACAGAGGTTGGAGGTTCGAATCCGTGCTAACTGTATGGAATTTGCGTCTTCTGTCCTGTGCTTGGCCTCCGGTATTCAATAAAACGCCTTTCATTGATTAATTGAAGACCCTTTCATGCCCGTTGTTTGTCTGTGCAGAAAGTGCTCAGTGATTGATTGATTCATGCATGGCAACCAGTCGAAGGAGAACACCCCCCCCCCCCCCCCCCCCCCCCCCCCC
>CAAKHF010006447.1:58736-72354 GCA_901007745.1 Hippocampus kuda | reverse complement strand
CTAATCCGTTCCAAGCCCCCCCCCCCCCAAAGTTCAGACATAAATGTTTTCTAAAGCATAAAAATGCATCAAAATATGTGACAAATACATGCTACAATTAGTAAAACTATCAGAACGCCTCATGGCCAAGAGGCAAATCGCGAGGATGCTGCATAGACACATATCTATCTATTTTTCTATCTACACACACAGACACATGCCGTTGAGGTCCCTCTTTTGAACAGACGTTTGTAAGTAGAGGTATCACTGCATATTAAAAATAAAGTGCTGCGGGTACCTCCCACAAGCTGAGAAACACACACGGCCAGTGACGCGACCCGTATGTCTGAAACACGCTGCACCCTGTGGTTCGACATCAGTTGCAATACTCTCGCAAGCCCTGGTTGATCATGGAGGCATATGCTCAGGCAGGTGCACTCGATATGTCTCAAGTCCAGGAGCAACACCGGCCCTTCATCATGAAACCAGTCAAATGCAATCAGAAACAGACGGTATTTCCGCACACACTGACCATTTATTTGTTTGCCACAAATAGTGAAAAACTTCCAAGTATTTGAGTCCCCCCAACCCATGATTTCGTTAACCTTGACTATAATATGAAAGTCATCTTACATCCACCCATCCATTTATCCATCTTTTCCTCACGAGGTTTGCGGGTGTGCTGGAGCCTATCCCAGCTGTCTTTGGGTAGTAGGCGGGGTGCACCTTGAACTGGTCGCCAGCCAATCGCAGGGCACGGTCCAACACCGAGGTAGTGTTGGGTTTTTCCAGAGTAAAAAATTATTTTCGTGTCCTTGTTGAATTCCCTAGCACTGGTCCATCTGACTTCACAGAGGCCAAAGCAGCTGACTTTCAGATTGTCCATCTCAGCTAACATGTTGTCCAACTCGCCACCCTTAAAGAGTGTATATTCCATGCTGTGATGGGAGCTGTCCTGGACCGGACAGCCTTGGCGTTGACAACCGCTATTTTGGTGTTGGTTGGAGTTGCTGTTGTTGCTGTCACTGCAGTGACTTGATGACCATCCCGAAGGTCGCGCAGCGCTACGAAATGCAACCCCCCCCCCCCCCCGGGTTTGAATGTCGTTACTGGGAGAGCATCATGACATAATTAAATAAAATGTAATAAATGAAACAATTCTTACACCATGATTTAATGCTGCAATTCAATTTGTTTTGCTGCTCCTTCTGGGTTGCCTGCCAGGCATGCAGACACAAATGAAAAATAGTCCTTATACCGTGACTGGAAATGATTCAGAAAGCTGCTATAATATTCGTCATTTTTTGTAGAGGATAAAGAATATATGACGAGGTAATATTTTTAATTCGGTTGGTAGATGCTTGTTTTCATAGTTGGCGTGTAGAGGACACACGCTGCGTGGTTGAATGTGACTCTTTGCCGCACAGCCCAAGCACTCACTATCATACCTAACCAGCCCACCAAAGTCTCTGGCAAAGGTGGTCGCAATTATGGACGCTATCTTGTGCCAACCTCGACTGTCATGCCGCGGCTCACGTAGGCCCTGCCCGACGCCGCTACTTGTGCGACTTGATGTATTGTCTTGCTGTTTGCGTCCCTTTTAAAATTAATTGCAGCTTTATCGCTCCCCAAGCCTGCCGAGAGCATAATAGTTTAAAAGTAGCGTGGATTGTATTCAAACAAAACAATTAAAGAGTCCTTGTTTTCCTGTCTGCGTTTATCTCTGGATGAGATTTTTTTTCGTGGCAAGCACTGCTTTTATCTGGAATACAATAGAATTAATCATGAACTAAAATGTCCTTTTATATTGAGTCCTGATGTAATAATCATTCTTCTCATTTTGGACCTAGCTACTGTATTTTACGGTGAAAAAATGGCATTGAATGGGCCAGGATTGAAGATTCTGGAGGCAAGTTTTGAGAATTTTATCTTTCATGGCCAATCATCAAACTTTGACGCCAAGCTTCAAACACAAGCTGTGAAGAAAACTCACAAATTTTGCAATTGATTTGACTTGATGTTTATAAGCCTTGACTGGAACTGGATAATTTGAAAGAAAAGTAGTTTATAATTCTAATTCAATATTGGGTGGGTTCTTAATTGTTATTCGGAAATCCTGTCATGATGGACATCAAACTGGATTTTGTGTGCGTGCTGATATCTTTATGCTACCAGCAAACAAAACAACCAAACTCTAATGTCATTAAAATAGTGTTTACATCGTGTACCTGCAGATTTAACCAACGTGAAATACACCCAAAATAGTTGAGATTCAGTGGAGCTCTTTGAAACTGGCTGCAATAAATTATTCATTTAAAAAAAAAAAACATAATGAGTGCCGGGGCTCCATTTGTGAAGGTGAGGGAGGATTTGGCTTTGAACTACAATATGGTAAAGAAATATATTTTTATTTTTTTTTTCCCCAGCTCCCCATCCATCAGCTGGTATTGTTAAAAGGATATTAACATGGGGTGCGCCTTCTGGGCTTTAAATCTATTTTCAAGCGCGTTGCTTAGCCGCGATACATTCCAAACTATTCCGATGCGCATCGCACTGATGTAATATGGCTGCATTAGGAGATGCCTTCCGGTGCTGATTCCTAACTTGCACAGAGATCAAATGCAACAAACAATGACACCGCTCAATCCCTGGGATGCAATCATCAGCTAAAAAAAAAGCCCTGAATGTATCGTGCTTGTGTGTGTGTGTTTGTGTGTGTGTGTGTGTGTGTGTGTGTGTGTGTGTGTGTGTGTGTGTGTGTTTCCAAATATTTGGTGATCAAACACAGAGAAATGGTCCCGATTTAGCCCAATTGCGTTCAGCCTGCATACATGTGCATGTCAGTCTGCTACCATCTCCAGTCAAATGCGTCTTTGTCTTGTAGCCGTGCCAAGCGGTTCAAAGTGGCACACATCAAGGTAAATCCCGTCGACTGTTGTCACGTCGGCGACGTTTGAAGGAGGCAGCCCACACTTGCGCGAGAATGTGCTCTTCAAAAAGGAATGTGGCAGCATGGGAAACTCACATCCTGCGTGTAAATCCACGTTTTTTTTTTAGCTGCGAGGAATCTACTCATCATGGACATAATCAAAAAGTAATGTACAGTGGTACCTCTACTTCCGAACGTCTCTTCATACAAAATGTTCAAGTTACGAAATGCCTCAACATGAAAATATTGCCTCTTGTTGCGAAAGAAATTTCAAGATACGTAAGGTAAAAATTCCGTATGGGCTGCTACTCGCTGTTCCGAGTTTCCTGAACGCAACATACTTATAGCTGCTCTGCCATTGGCTACTCCCGCCGAGCATCATCCTGGCATCCCATTGGCTAAGAGGGACTTCTATCTTATGTATGTGTGTAGATAAATTGATAGATTGATAGATAGATGCAGTGTCCTCGTCATTCGCCCCTCGGGCCATGAGGCATTCCGATAGTTTCATGTAAATGCGAGTCACCCAGAAAAAGTATTCACCAGTCGGGCGATCGCTCACGATGCTGATTTTTCGAAGGATTTTTCAAAGTCGACAAAAGCAAACATCCTTTGATCAGTTCTTTCCAAAACACCTGGAAAAAAAACCCTTCTTAGAGAGAAAATGGACTAAAGAGCAAAAACCGATGCGGACGCAGTTAAGAGTTAAATGACCATCATTTTTATTAATTACTCTCTTCTTTGTTTTTTTTTTTTTTTACATTATGCACAACCGTCATTTATTGTGCAATAATCTAATTGTAACATGTACTGTATTTTGTTCCATATTTTGATGCATTTTTATGCTTTAGGAAACATTTATGTCTGAATTTTGGGGGGTGGGGCTTGGAACGGATTAGGGCATTTACATGGAAAACTCGTCTCTACTTACAAAATTTTCTTGTTAAGAAATTTCTTCCGGAACCAAAAAAAATTCTAGGTAGAGGTACCACTGTATAGTTTTCACTATTATTTTTCCCTCGGCCAAAAAGATAGGGGAAGCCGCATTTTAGTTTGAAGTAGTCATTGCATCATCATTTCAAAACCTTTTCAGGTGTCCTCCAAAGAGTAGCTTCTGGAGGAAATGTCAGCGGAAAAACGTGTGAGTAATTACACAACCCAAACAGTAATCACCAACCGAATAAAATTTAAAAGAATCAAAATGTTTTTCCCGTCACATGGTGTTACCTGACTGGCCATTGTTCTGCTCATTCTGTGTGCCTGCCTTGGCCACCGGGGGCAGTATGAGACAGACAGACAAATGGAAATGCTTTTCATTGATATATCTCGACTCCTCTCAGCTCATCAGCACGGCATTAATATTAGTTGTTCTTCGCAGGGCATAAAGAATATATGACTGTGAGTCCTCTTTATCTTGTCTGTCAACATGTATTGTTCGTTTACTCTGCTGCTGAAAGGGTAATAGCACTGCAACGTACATGCTATTTAGCATTACCATTGAGCTAGTAGCCTGAAAGCTTAAACTATGAGGCTGTTTCAAACATACCAGCAGTTTGTTTGGAAGTGGCATTAAACAGCTTGTAGCCTCTTATTGGGAGTGTTCCCCATTTGCAGAAACTGAAATGAACATTTTCAAGGAATAAAGGAAGATATTTTTCCAAACAAAATTCCGAATATACTGCGGTTCACTGTGTTCATTTTCCCAAGCAAAGCATGAATTGCTGTGCCTTCATTCTCGATGGTGTGCTTGTAAACATTCGTACAAAGGTGAAAGCAAACAATCAAACTTGTTATTGTATCCTGATCCCTCCTCGGTGGCTACTGCCACCATCCCAGGAACTGCACTTGATCCTGACTTTTGTTTAACATTAATTATCCCTCACTTTTATTTTTTCCACCGCTGTTGTTTGAACATGGCCATCTGCTTCTCCATCCGTTTTTTTTTCTTCTTCCCTACATCCATTTTCTAATCCGCCTATCCTCACGAGGGTCGTGGGCATGCTATAGAGCCTATCCCAGCTCTTTTCGGGCAGTAGGCGGTGGACACCCTGAACCGGTTGACAAACAAACATCCATGCTCGCCCAATCACACCTAGCGACAATTTAGAGTGTTCATTAATCTACCGTGCATGGTTTTTGGGGGGAATGTGGGAAGAACCGCAATACCCGGAGAAAAGCCACGCAGGCAGGGGGAGAGCATGCAAACTCGACACATTAAGGAATCGAACCCTGCGCCGCTGCACTGTGAGGCGGACGTGGATAAGCACCATACCACCTTTTTTCCTTCTACTTTTTCATGATTAGAAATATGAAGGGTGTCGTGAAGGCAGACGAGGCGTCTGGCGAGGAGTGTTCGGACAGATAAGCCTCGCCGGATTGTCGTCGACTGCCGGAACACACGACACCTTCCAGAACTACTTACTGCCGGAACAAGCAGGCGTGACGCCATAAATATATCTCCATTTTTACAGCGAGTGACCGTGAGAGAGTTTCAGTCGGTTCTCGCCAGGGTTTTTGTCCAAACGTATCGATGCACGTCAAAGACTGCCAGCGTGATAGCCATTAGTCGCTGGAGCCCACCAGGGGGATGCGACGTGACTTGTGACAGCATGCTGCGCTGGGTCTCGCACTAGGAACGGGAAACAAGTGTCATAGTTTTAATTGGCCCTTTGATAAGCCACTCCCTCTCAGAAACACTTTTTTTGCTCTTTTGGTTGAACGATAAGGCTGTGTGATCGTTTTTCCCTCTTTTGTCACTCTTTTATCTGTTCCAGTGTCAACAATGTTCCCATCCATTTATTTTCTGTTGTTAGTTGTAAGGCCCGACCGATTAAAAAATAAATAAATAAATAAATAAATAAGTATATATCTATATATATCTATATATATATATATATATATATATATATATATATATATATCTGTCCATCTATCGATATCAATATATATCTATATCTATATCTATATCTCAATTTTTTTTTTAAAAAAATTGATGTATGTATGTATTTATTTATTTGCCTTTATTGTACGCACAGGTCCATACAAGGAAAAGAAAAAGAAAGAAAAGCATAAAAGATAAGATCCAAAATGGTACATATTTTAATGTATACAAAGTATGGCGTCATTGCAGTCTGGGCACACAAGTAAAGCTCCAGCAACTTTTCGCTGGGCTGCCCATAGCGTCAATTATATGGTTTTCTGACTTGTCCAGGCATCAGATTCTTTATTTATTTTTTAAAAACACATTTAAGGTAATTTTGTAAGTAATGATCATGTAAAACGAGTATTTCAAGGCACCGCTGCAGAACGTTTCCATTGCTGCTGTTTCAGTTAGCAAAAGAGCTCCAATTTACTCTGTCAACGATACCGTAGCTCCGATGAGAGGACGGAATTACAGCTGGTAACTTGTTTTGTTTTCTTTTATTTTCCCCCGACGGGAAAGCCACGGTGTCTATTGAAGGGAGGCATTTATTTGTCTGACCTGGTTGACACACCTGGCCATGGTGCTGGGAGGAGTTAAAATCTTGTCATCTCGTGCTAGCAGGTGGTTGACCAGGGGGTGTAAAGAATAGAGGACAGAAATGATGGCTTTGGATTCTTTCCAGTCAGACAAAAAAAGTCTCGCAACGTCAGTCACACACAGATGGATACGTCTGCTCTCGTATCCATCTGCAATCTCTTACAAAATTCGTCTCTTCAGCTGGAGATAAGCCTGAAATGGACCGCATTTATGCCCGATGGCGGGCAGGAAAAAGAAGTCTGCCGTAAATCCTGCCAAATGAGGGTACAAGTGTGCAGAAAGCATGAGAGAAATTGTCACTGAGGCTAACAAATTGCATTCGAGAAGGGCAGTGGGCGGTTTGATGGAAAATGATGAAATACACTTTGGCAAGAAAAAAAAAAACATTTAAATGCTGCTTTTGCTAAGAATTGTTGACAAAAATGCGGTGATAATTAAGAAAAAATTTGCAATTTCACATGAAGAAATTGCTGCGAGAATAAATTAATATGACGTATTATGACGGATATCAAATTCATTTTTGGCGCGGGCCATATTTTAGTTCGTTTTTCACTTGGAGGTTCGTTATGACTGAAACCATATGAAGGAGTCAAGAATAACTGTAGATTTAACTACTGTTTAAGTTACTGCCATGAGGGATTTGGCAACAAGAAAATACTAAGAATATACAGTATCTCTTATTTATTAAATATGAGAATTAAACATTTTGGTCGACATTTTAGAAAAGATCATGGAAGTTGACATGTTTGAGCTGCTCTCGCGGGCCACATAAAATGAAGTGGTGGGCCAGATCTGGCCCCCGGGCCATGAGTTTGACACGTGTGTATTATGACAAGAATAAAGTTGAAAGATTACAAGCAAAAAAATCGAATGTAACTATGTTATTATTCGAAGAGTAAAGTCATAATATTACAAGACAATTCCGATTTCATCACGATCAGGTCACCTTACGACAGAGACAAGTAAAATATTATCTGAATGAAGCCACAAATAGTCCAAGAAAAAAAAAAAACTTGACCTGAAATTCGTTGAGAATCAAATTTATCATTTCTGAGTTGTTTCTCCAAAAAATGTAAAGTTAGGCTCAAAACCTGCCAACCGTCTTCTCGTCATTTCGTTGCACTTCCTGGACTCGATATCCCGAAAATTCTGTCCCAAGCTGCATCCAAGGACCGCTCGCTTTGGGACTTCTCCAATCTTTGTAATGCTCTCGAAAGGTGTTGCATATGTTTTTTTTTTTTTTCACGACATTTTGGACACTGCGAGCTAGCTTTTTTTTCTCTCCTTTTTTTGTTCTCCCCTTCACATTGCCACCTCCAGCTGTCACACAGAGGGACAATAGACGAGAGGTGGGGGTGCTCTCTGAATGGGAAAAAATAAACTGGAGCGCACCCCCCCTGCCCCCTCCCCTCCCCATTACTCGAAGCGCCACCTCCACCTCCCTCCCCAAAGACTCGTCATCTGCATTTGACAGGACCCCTGTTCTCCTCTCTTCACCGCCCCTTTTCTTTCTCTGTACTCTCCATAATCCTCCTCTCTCTCCTCTCTCTGCTAAGTGCAGCTGTTGCTCTCCATTGGAGAGAACTTAAAGAAAAAAACGCTGATTGCTAATTAGGATAGCATTTTAGCTCAAAAATGTGCACTTTTTTTTTCTTTTAGATGCATGCAGATATTAGAGGTGTTTGAACAATTACGCACAGTATGCGGGGGTTGTTGTGTTGGATTTTTACACGAGTCTCTCAAACTTGTGTTTGAAGTGTGGTGGGACGTAACGAAACGCAAATAGTTCAGGAGAATTTTTTTTTTTTTTAAGTATAAAGCGTCGGGCAGAATCTGGGTCTCACCAAACGAATCACTTTTCATGAGACCCCAAAACGGCATCTTTGCGCAACAATTAACATTGCATCGTCAAAGGGGGCAAGCCATTTTCAACACTCGGGATTGGTCAAAAATTCGTCAAACTAACTCCAACACATTCGATGTTGTCTACAAAAATGGAGTTCCGTTCTCTGACGTAACACCAGTTTATGCACAGGTTGGAATGTGCAATGTTTTGTTATTTTGACTTCAAGATGGCGCCGCGAGAGTGGCTGCCTTTCCAGCAGCTCCTTTATTTTGTTCTTCTACTTCTTCCTTTCATATCTTTGCTGCTGTGAATTGGGAATTCCTCCATTGCGAGACTATTAAAGGTATCTTATTCTATTGCTAACCTACCATAAAGCAGTAATAAAGTATACGGCTGCATTTTTTAAAATGGCAAATTCTACCGATTAGCCAGTTGAGTAAGCGGTTAAAAATTGATTGTTTCTTTGATACCAGCAACTGTTGTATGAATGTGCTTATGTGTTAATTTGTTCAATAAAGCAACTCTGTCTATCCTTGACCACTTGCTAGGCCATTACAGTAAGTCCTAACTAGCAATGGTATGCTATGTTAAATTAGCTAACATCAATATGTTACCTTCTGGGTTGGCAACGGTAGATATGCTGTGGCCTTATATGGGAGAATTGTTCATTTGTCTTGAAGCTACGAATCAGAAAGAAGACATACATGTAGATTCACTCATTTAGCATTTTTCGTTCAACGGTTGGCAATGTTAGCAAAGCTAAGGGAACGCGTAGCTAGCACTTCAACGGCAACATGCTACATCATTTTTGATTCTTCGCAGTACATGCACTACGTATGTTAAAAAAGGAAACTTCTGTGAAGAAATGGTCTTTTTTTTTTTCTTTTGTACTTTGTACAATTCAGTCTGTACTTTTTTACTTATGATAGGAACTGGAGTGTCTGCACTTCTTTTTGAGTAGAGAGTGAGTACTTTTAACACCTCTGCTGGATTTGAATGCAAAAAAAAAAAATGAAAAAAAAAAGATAAGGTGCCACTTTTGAAGAATCACGCAGGCTCTTCCCTAGAAAAAAAAAAGAAGAAGAAGCCTGAGAAAACAGAACAGCAAACACAGAGACCCCCGGTTGCTCAACAAATGAGCGACGAGCCCCAGGGTCCATTCACAACCCCAAAGCCCCTCCGGCCCCCCACCCATCCACCCACCTCAGCCCGCAAGCCTATTAGCCAAGCATCGCTCCTCCGACATTCACCGTCGACAACATGTGGAGGTGTCGCCATGGCAACCCTTGGATATGACATGTGCGACCGACGGAGGGGGGCTGGATCCAAGGAGGGGCTCAGCCTTAACCCAAAAAAAAAAAAAAGAGAAGGAAAAAAATGATTGAGGCGAGAAAAGAGGGAGATCAGCACCTCCCCGTCTCTTTTCATCAGGACGGCGGCGGTGGTGAATGGACTCGCTCTTCGGGGGCTTCTGCACATTCTTCCGCGGCTCGGAGAATCAGGCGGGCATATCCCGCATTCTTCTCTCCTTTTTCCAATGCCCCCCCTCTTTTTCTGGTTCCTTTGTTGAGACCCTCACTGGGGAACTTTTTTTTTTTTTTTCGTGTGCCGGTGGGGGTTAGGGAGTGGGCGGCCCGGGGACGCATAAACGTGCCTCGGAGCCACGACCGGCGTCAGTGTGTAGTAAGCGCCTCTGGAATACAAGACGACGCCATCTATCCTGCCCTGCGACATGGATTACGGTAACTATTATTATCGTTCCCGCCTGATCTATTCTGCACGTCGTGTGTGAAATTTTGCATCTCGCCGAGGAACGACGCTGACAACTTGTGAACATCACGTTGTGTTGATGCTCCAATACCCCCCCCCCCCCCACCCCCACCACCACCATTTATTTGGGGTGTGTAGCTTGCGCAAATGCTTTCCATGATTTTTTATTATTTTTATGATTTTTATTTTTTTTGCAAATCTGCCCACAAGGGAGTTTCAGTCCAGATCGTTTTCGTGGAATTAAGTCAAACAGCACAAATTCAGATTGTTTTTCCTCCCTGTGTGAGTTCATTTATTGCCCAGAATTCATCATTTTAACCCATGATTGAATAAAAGTAACTATCCAGTGTATTAAATTACCGCATGTGACATTGCCACATAGAATTTTTTTGCGCTAAAAGACAATTTTGGCATGCGTCAACGCAACACAACCTGACCTTTCCTCTCCCTTCATTTGGATAATCCAAGGCACTCCCCCCCCCCCAAAAAAATCCATCTAGCCCAGGTCTTTTTCTTCCGATTGACTAATTTAACACGCGGGCAGGCTGTGAACGGCCGGGACACATGCAAGAAAGGGAAGGATGTGGTTATATTGATTTGATTGGGCTTTTACACAGGCTTCATCGGAAGACGTAAATGCTCGCTCTTGATTGAACTTTTGAAGCTTTTTTGCCACGCATCCCCTTTGACATCCAGTTGGCGCACCCCCTCCAAAAAAAATTTTTTTTAAAAATACGACGAAAACATCCAGTATAATACAGCCTTTTTCAAATAATATTAGGTCATGAATCAACCCTTTGAGAACAAAAAAATATAATTTGGGAGTCTTTCCCATAAAATTTGAGATACGCACCCCTCCAAGGAAAAATATCCAACCAAACAAACAAAAAATCAGATGGAAAATTAAAACATTCATTTTAATTCTTTCCTGAACGTCTTCAGCCCTAATCCACATCCCCAAAAACTCCTTAAGCATCCAGTCTAATGGAGTATTTCTTTATCATTTGAAGCCACACACATCCTTGAATATCAAGTTGGCACACCCCCACCCCCAGAAAGAAAAAATTCAACCATCCAAACCTTCAGTCTAATGTAATTTTTTTCAATTTAAGACAAAAACTCATTTAGAAGTCTTTCTAAACCACACACTTCAACATCCAGATCAGGTTAACATGCCCCCCTCCAAAAAAAAAAAAAGTATTTTGTAGATCGAAGCATTCAGCCTAATGGAATCCTCCAAAGCTATGAAGCCACGAACCGGCCTTTCTGACAAATAATAATTCTAATTTTGTGGATCCTTCCAAAAATCTTCTGCCTTCATCATCTAGACGTAGGTGGCACACCCCCTACCCTACCCGCAGGCATCTATTTTTTTTTTCTTTTATCTGAGTTTGCTTCACCCTCTCTCCACTTTTTGAATCCCCCGCACACCCCCGGTGGGTACATTTTGTTCTCTAAAGTCTAAATTGCTGTTCGAGCTTGAAGATACAGCTCACATTGCAGTTGCTTTTGCTAAACCGGACGGGGGGAATAAAGGAAAAATGGTTTGGCGAAGTAGAATTGAGTCTTATTTTTCTTCCCCGAGATACAGTGATTTGTTTTCTTCATATATTTGTGATATCAGAAAGCATTATCACGACTAAAGCTCTCAGCGGAAATGTTGCCGTTTGGATGTGCGCCGTCCCCCGCGCCCCCACCCTGAGTCTGATCCTCTTCAAACGGCGAGCAGTCAGCGGCCGTCTGGCCCACCGTCAAAAAAAAACCCCTCTTAAAGCCATCGAGCCGCAAGGTCAATCGAGAAGCGTAATTTCTTTTTCCAACCTGCTCTGACTTGATTTCGCCTCATTTTGACCATCGGGGTAAATTTCAGCCTTATCTTTCAATGTGAGGAGCCTTCTGCATATCGTGACTGAGTTTTTTTGTTTGTTTTGTTTTTCGGGTCACAATGTGGTGATTTGGCAGACGTTGTGTGTCTTTGGGTGTCTTGTCTCGTTAAGAATTTCCTCAATTGGTGCTTTTGATGATGCTGTTAGAATCGGGTCCATTGGTATTTGTCACAACAAGCAAAAGGCCACGATTGGATCACTTAACTCATTCAGTACCAGCCAATTCTGGACCAAGTCTGAAAAGACGTTTAAAAACGTCTTTGGGAGTGAATGAGTTAATCGGCATGCGTGTCGGACCTCTATGCCGGGCTTTGCTAAAAATCTTAAAACACCGCAGCAACCGCCAAAACGAGGATGTCCCACGAAGGCGTCAGGTTATGTCATCGAAGTAAGACGTCACGTCATCGTATTGCAGTGGAAATGAGCTTTGGTTTTGAGACTTGGTGAAGCAGCATGTGGCTCATTGCCTGGCGTATCTGTAAACAATTGTATGGAATGGAGCAATTACACGTTTGTGATCACGTAGCGTTTCATTTTAGGGTGTTATTTGCGCTACCGTGTTACTCATCGGACCTTGTGTGTCTGCTATATACAATTTCTCTTCTTTTGTATGTCTGTACTCACAATGTGGCTCATTTTAGCGTAGCAAGGGAGCAGTTCATGAGCTAGCTAGCCGTAAGTCTTTGTGTTTCGAAACTATGCAATTTCTACTTTTTCAAGGATTGAAACAATTAATATGTTTGGTGATCATATGGCGGCTCATTTTAGGGTGTGACTGGAGCTGCTATGAAATTTCTCTTTTAAGTCCCTGAACAACCCTAACACTAACCCTAACCCTATCCCTAACACTAACCCTAACCCAAACCCTAACCCTAACCCTCAGTCATGCTGCACGTGACGGCTGGGTTTTTTTGGGGTATGGGTGACAGGACCTGTCGCGTTGTCATGAGACCTTGAACGCTGCATTCAGTGCATCTCCTCGATGCAATTTCCCCTTCTTTTTTTTAACCTTTCCTGCACCAATAACGATAACCTGATAAGCTGTCCGCTGCAGTAACCGCTGTCCCCGAAAGGGTAAAGTGACTGAACAATTGTATGTTAGTGATCATGAGGCAACTTGCGTAGCATCCTTGTGGAAGCATCCTCCATACTAGTCAAAAGACATTTGTGCACTGCATTCCGACATCTTACCGATGCAATTTTTTTCTTTTTTAAAGCAAAAACATGATTGAACAATTGCATGTTATGAATTTTGAGGTGACTCTTTTCAGTATCTAGTGTGACAACAGCTGCCATGGTAAAACCTAAGACCGTATGACCTTAAACACTGCATTCTGTCCGCTCTTTGCAATCTCTTCTCTACCCTTTTTCCAGTGGTATTTACAGAAATATAGAGAAACAGGATCCCTGGTCTAACAATCTTATATGTGGCGGCAAAAAAATAATTTCAGATCTTACCTTCCTCCACCCAACACACACAATCCGTACGACTTTGCTATCCATTGGGGGTGCGCTCGCTTCACAGCCTAATCCAGCCAGGAGCTAATTAAACTCACAAGCTTTTAGGCTACCGACCTCTATGCAGCTGCACAGCGCTTGGCCTGGCCTTGTCAACTCTAAATGGGATTGTGAATGTCTGTAGTGGGAGGCAGTAGTGGACGAGGGTGGGGGGGGGGGGGTTTACAGGG
>CAAKHF010006447.1:32881-42930 GCA_901007745.1 Hippocampus kuda | reverse complement strand
GGGGGGGGGGGGGGGGGGGGGGGGGTTGCTGGAGCCTATCCCAGCTGTTTTCGGGCAGTCGGCGGGGGAGACCCTGGACCGGTTGCCAGCCATTCGCAGGGCACACAGCACTAACCACTTCCGCACTGGGCCCCACACTATTGGAATTGTCAGGAATAATACCCTGACAGGCAATGACAATGCTTTGGTAGTCAGAAACAATACTCGGGTAGTCAGTAAGTACATTTGAACAGTCCTGGACAATAACAAGATAGTCTGAGGGAGCCCAGTACAATACTGGGGTAGTCGGCAGCAATACCCAAGTAGTCAGGAACAATACGGGTTGGCATCACAGGACTCCACGCGAACTTTTGCACTGGTAGAAACTGAACAAGTTTTTTACACCAGGACAGATTTGGGCTCATTCTTTTTTGGGGAAGGGGGCAGGGAGTACAGCCAGATCATATTTGCTGATGTATAATGGTCTCAATACCGTGGTTTTGTATGATGTAAGATTGACTTTGACTGAAGAGAAATATTTTACGGACACAACAGCTTTGTTTGCAACAAGCAGCAGCTGACAAAACGGATCAAGTCCTTTGCATAACTTTGAGCGAAAACAAAAATAGGAAGTAAAAATATCAGTTAAAGCAGTGAAATAATAGCTGACAGCTAAACAACACATTTTATTCGTATTAGTTCAACAAAACAGTGTAAAACGACTCGATTGAATGCTTTCAGTCACATTTTTTTTTACACACTTAATATTTTTATTTCTATCCAGGACTTTAAAAAGTCGTAAGGATTGCAAAATATTTGGATTTTGTTTTATTTCAGCCTCTGTGTCATAAAATATGATTGAAGACGGAAGGATGGAAGCCTCGTGGTTTGATTAGGTCTCATGACATACCAGGAAGTGACAAAATTAACATTTACTGCTTCTAGGCACTTAATTCTGTTTTCCAAATGTCCGACTGCGTTTGAATGCACCTTGCGTCTCGCCGAACGTGAGGTGCCAATGTTTAAGATTGTGATCGTTAATTATTATATAAATTTATATCCAAGTTAATAGGTCGAAGCCCAACCAGCCACATGCATATTGTGTTTTTCAAGTAGTACCTAACAGTATTTATAATTGCACAAGGCTAAAGTGGCGAATGGGCATAGGACATTTTTTTGCGAGCAGTTTTATAACCAAACCAAAAGAGACGACAAAAAAACGACTTCCTCCGCCCGCGCCGTTCTTCTCACCACGGCAGAGAAGAGGACGGCTCGAAAACAAAGGACCACTCTTTCATGTTTGCGTTTTAGTATTCAAGCGACGGCGGCGGCAGCGCGTCTGTGTCCTTGAGATTGGCAAAACGAAACGGCGGCGCTCGTGTTCGCCTTTAATTTCAGCTAGGGGAATTTCGCCCCCCCCCCCCACCCCCACCCTCACATTTCTCCTCTAGCAAAAAAACATGTGAAGAATCTTAAAACCAGGAAGCATGAAAAAGAAAATGTTTTGCTGAATTACAACAGCGTTCCAGTGATCTCCTTCTTGCGCGTGTCTGTGATGTTTAAGAAACTGTACATCATTGGAATGATTTTAAAGATAAGGACTATTTGTTTTCAAACATTTATTAAAATTCTGTTTGTTTTTTTTTAACTTTCTGTGCAACACAGTTTAATTGAATCATTTTCCAAATTTAAGCGCCATGTTGATGTTCAAACCGTGTCGAATGTTAAAGTTGCGTTCAGTGGTTTTTGATGAATATGTATTTTAGTGATTATGTTGTTGGTACTTGTACAGCATAAATATTTTAAGATATGACGCAATGACATCATCACGCAATGTCAGTTCGTGTCTTTTTGCAACAAAAATTATTTGGCAAAAACTGCATGGGCACTTCAAGGACTTTGAGACTTGCGCTCAACAATCACTTTTGCGCTTGGTGACGCGTTCAAACATAAATCTCATTGGCGGAAAAGAGGGAGGCGCCGAATATCTCCGCGAACGTAAAGGGAGGACGTGATGGTCTCCAGCCAGATGGCGGATTTAAGCCGGCGTCCGACCTGCGGGTTTCCGTCCGTCAGCCGCCACCCAAGCACTGCGTGACATTGCGTTTTCTCACTCCCAGATGGACCACGACCCCCGCAACCCTACTTACATCGCATCGCAGGGCCCGCTTCCCTCCACCGTGGCCGACTTCTGGCAGGTAAGTCTCGTCCTGCCGCCGCTCCCATCACTCAAAGTGATTTGCTTCTTCAGCCGTGAGGTTTCCGAATAATCGCAGCGGAGACGCACACAGTGGGGAGAAAAGACGGGGGGGGGACATGTGGGTTACACATTCTTTGCTTTGTGATCGGAGCTCTCAGCGGGAGATCAGTAAGCCCCCACTTTGCGCCTCTCGTGTATTGTTCCTGCTAAAAATATTTTCTCAACGATATTTTTAACAAGCTCGATGCTTTAAGCAATGCTTAACACTTCTCACAAGCTGACATTTCTTCAAACAGTCGGAGTCCCGTGGCCCAATTTCTATTTTAGATGACAAAAGCCTCCCTCAAATTCATTTTTTTCCCCGACTTTGAAAAAAAAAAGAAGATTTTTTTCCCCACTTCTAAAAAGACAAATCAAAGAGTAGAAAGAACACTATTGTTCCAAGGACGTGCAACTGACTGCTGGACGTAAACTCTGTTGCTAAGAAAAACAATAAAACCTACTAAGGCGTGTAAACAGCCTCTCAGATGAATCAAAGTTGTAAACAAGTCCCCTGCAAAATATCGTTTGAAGGTGACCGGCACCTTAACCACAAACGTTGAGTATGCGCTCCACAAACTGAAACTGCTGAACCTATTTGAACTCTGTTGCTAAACAAACCAGCAGCACCTATGGAAGCACAAGAATAAGATCCGATGTGTTGTTTGTTGTAGTTACGTTACGTCGTGACGAGTAGCAGAAACAGCCTGAAGTTGTCTTTCGTGCTTGCGGTTTCCGTTTTTTTTTTTTGTTTTGTTTTTTTTTGTGCAGATCTTTTGACAAATTAATTTTTGTACCGATGCACTAAGTACGAATTTAATACTTCCCTGACATGTGCTATACTGAAGCACAAAGTCCACAACACTTGTAGCGGGGCAATGTAACAGCAGTTACATTATATACATTATATATCCTCTGTACAAAGACTAATATTAGTGCCGTCCCGATGAGCTGAGAGAAGATCTCAATGAGAAATTATAATAAATCCCATTTAAGTTCTAATTAGGACATGATTGGCTGCTGCTTCCAGGCAGTACTGCTGAAAAATATTGGGATTCATAAAACACCTAAATGAGCAATATATCCATCTGTATGTGAGATGCCGCCCCCAGGTGGACAAGGCAGACACACCAGATGCAAAATCGCAAACGCAGTTTGTGATAGAACTGCTGATGATTTGCGAGTCTTGCAGTCCCAATAACAAGGCTAATGTATTCCCATTCCTTGCCCGAAGCACCATTAATCACCCGGAGCCACAAGCCGTTGTTAAACACGGCCAACCACTTGCGTGGAGGTGCGCACTAAATGATGCATGCTGGCCAAATGGCGTCCCTGTGTGTTAATAAGACGCCCACTGTAGTAATTAGCGAGACCATCGCCTGCGCAGTCGCGTAATGGGAGTGCGGAGCAGGCACGAACCCTCCCTTCCTTTCTCCATCGCGCGTCAGAAAGTTTTCTCAAGCTGGGACTTCCTGGAAAAATGGCTTTTCATAGGCAACAATCGGCTCGAAGTTAATTAACAACGCAATAGCTCGCTAGCTTTTAACTGCAAATTGTGTGGGAAGTCCCCCCCACCCCACCCCCTCTCATTCTATTCCACTGTGTTGAGTGGCTCAAATGAAACACCGATAATTGTTTCGTATTTGTTTATCGGTGTTCGTGCCAGGTGAATAGACTCGCGTCAATCTTTTATCGACACCCAAACAAACAGATTCTCATGCCATGAACCTGACGCTGCATCTTTTCCAATTACGTAGGTGGGGGGCCTTGGAGGTCGGGGATGCAAAATCGGACTTGCATTCACGGAGTTGAACAGTAGTTTTCTCACTCTTTCAGGCCTGAACAAAAATGAGTCCGTGAACGTCATCGGACGATATTGATGTCAGTCATTGTCAGAAAGTGACTCTTAATTCTTTACGATTCCAAATGCTGCTTTTTAGTTTGGTTTGTTCCTGCTTGTATTTTATATGTGCGTAGCATTTCATTTCATGAAATCATGACTGCGGGTGGGATGACGAGCAATGACTACAGCAATGTTATTTGCTGACCGCGCTGCAAAAATAATAAATGTGTTCTTAAAGAGAGATTGTTTGGAATACATATTCATCTATAATTATAATTCTGCTTGTGGTGATCAGTGTAGATTTGTCAAGTCAGATTTATTGGGAAAACAACAGAAAAAAAACATCTGGGGAAAATGAGAAACCTTGAGAAGGGGTTGCAGATGGGACAATCCACCTTCCGGGCTGTATCTGACACAATTTTGTACTATACAATGTTAGAATGATATAAAAGTTCATTTAGCAAGATGAAAACACAGCAGGGAGACACCTTCAGAGAGGTGGATCTCCCTCAAAACCCGGCCTTCAGCTCAGTCGGTGCAAATCCTGTCCATAGCGATCGGAGCAGAAACCGTACAGCGACATTCAATTGGGTCATCATCACCTTGCCCTGTCTCCAGACCAGGGAGGAGGGGGAAGGACGAACAGGGGAAGAGGCAGTTAAAAAGGCCAACGTGCAGTTCAACTAAATGCAAGATTTGTTAATTCAAATGAGTCTAAAGTAGGGTTTTAAACATTCAGCTGCTCTAATTTGCATGGGTAGGGCATTCCAGAGCACTGGAGCCCGAATAGAAAATTCACAAACTTTTTTTGGCTCTAGGAATCACTAAAAGACCAGAGTGTTGTAAATAAAGAGCTCGGGGCGGCGTCACTAAGTCAGCGATTTAGGAAGGTACTCAGCCGTGTCTTATTTTATCAGTAAGTAGCCAAACCTTGAAATCGCATCTCAAACGGACCGGCGGCCAATGCAAGTTGGCTAGTATCGGGGGTCATGTATTCGAACTTCTCTTCGCTTTCTCTTCATGTCTTCTTTACTTCCAATTTTGTCTTGTGACCACGATGTTGTAACGCATTACAGTACTGGACAGAGTAACTGTAATAATATTCCCCAAAATATTAAGAGTCATGTGTTACATGACTTACATCACCACCTAAACATTACCTCACCGCTGTTCTGTAAAAGTTTCTAATTCCCATTTTGTCACCAACGAGATACGGAAAAGAAAACATTGACTGAATTTATGCACGCTGAACATATTTGATAAACGCACTGAACGCTCGTAAAATCTTGAGCTTTCCTTCCCATTTCCCTTAACTCATTCAGTACCAGCCAATTCTGGACCAAGTCTGAAAAGACGTTTAGAAACGTCTTTGGGAGTGAATGAGTTTTAATGGCTGCTGTGGGCTTGTGTGTTTCTCACGTTACAAGCGGCTGCGTCAGTGACGATTTTTTTTCAAGGCCCCTTGCACCCGGATTAAAAAATCCTTTTCATCCTCTCGTATTCCGCCGCTCATCAGCCTTGAACGATTTGCGTCTCCTGTGGTACGCAGATGGTGTGGGAGAGCGGCTGCGTGGTCGTCGTCATGCTCACTCCTGTCTCGGAGAACGGCATCAAGCAGTGTCACCGCTACTGGCCGGATGAGGGCTCCGATGTCTACCATTTCTACGAGGTACGTATGGCGTGATCGCTTTTAATTCATGCGCGCGCCCCACAGTTTGTGAATGTCCAGTCAAATTGATGACAAGGTCACGCACCTCATGGAGAGCACGCATTGCAACTCATAATTTGGAAATCTCCTCTCATCAATCACTTTTAATCTTGCACACTCCCAGAGAGGGGGAGGGTGGGGGGGGGCTCATATTGCATAGTCTGGAAATCTCTACCTCATGGTTTTACGCACACTACAGTTTAGAAATCTTTGCTCTAATCAACCCCTATTAATCGCACACACCTCCGCACCCGAATTTGGAAATCTGTACCGCAATTTATCAATTTTAACGTCAAAAGCCACTTCGGGTGAACTGTGTGGACCCCCAAGGGAGTGCGCACGCACCACAGTTTGGGAATCTTTCCTCGAATCGATCTTTTAACTCATTCAATCCCAGCCATTTTCACTGGAGCAACGACCCTCAAACCCAGCGTTTTACTGGATTTTGACTGATCTTGCAAGGCCCACAGAATATTTGGTTCTAATGCTATATAAACATGGAGCGTACCAAAATAAAGTTTGAACTCTCTTCTTTTTCCATTCTTCAGCAATCGGCATTACAAAATGGCTAAGTTTCATGAAAATGGCGATTCCTGGGCAAAAAAACGGAGAAACAGAGCTTTTTGTAAAAGCATGCATTTCAAGCACGTTAGGCACCACTGCCACCTACTGGTCGCTTTTTACATGATTTACAATTCAAATGGTTATTCTCATTCACAGATTGCATCAGACCCTCCTCTCTATGACGCAAAAAAAAAAAAGACTTAGACGTACAAGCACGTCCTTGGTAGGCGGGGCCTAATTTTAAAAAGACGTACAAGTACGTCTTGTGGAGTTAAAGAGTTAAGATGAGCACGTACCCCCCGCGAGGGGCGCACCACTAATTGGGAATTTGTACCGTATGGCGTTAATGGTATCGCCGTGTGTGTTGATGTGCATCCAGGTCAACCTGGTTTCCGAGCACATCTGGTGCGAGGACTTCCTGGTCCGGAGCTTCTACCTGAAGAACCTGCACACTAATGAGACGCGCACCGTCACGCAGTTCCATTTCCTCTCCTGGATGGACCGCGGCGTCCCCAACACGGCGCGCACCCTCTTGGACTTCCGCAGGTATGGCAGAGCGTCGACCCCCGCCCTCCTCGTCCGATCAAATCGCTCACCCTCCCCTGTTTCTCTCCTTTCCTCCAGGCTCATAATAATTTGGGGGATTTGGTTTGACATTTTTTTTAAAATATATATTTTTTAAATTATTCTTTTGAGCAGATTTGTTCATTGTAAGGTCATTTTTTTATATTTGACAAATGCGTGCTTATCATTATTTATTAGTTTTAGTCTTAGTTTTAATTTTTGGAATATATGGAGTATTTGTCGAGTGCCAAGTATTTATTGCGTAATAAATTAAAGTCATCTAGACTTCTTCAAAGACAGTTTGACCTAGCGTCTTCGTAGTTACCAAAATACATAATTAAAATTTTAAATGAACCCTGAAAGCTCATGTAGCGTATTAATTGATAAAAACAAAAATGTAAGACATTTTTTTTTTTTTTTTTGGTTTGTTTGGTTTTTGTGGGGGTATTTTTGGTTGTTTTTTTTTTTCCAACTTGCGTTTTTGATAACTATCCCGGCACCACCTCCTTCTCCTCACCTCCCTCCAGCAACTTAACAGCCCCGCACTGCCTGGCTTAGCTTGGGGGGGAAAAAAAAAACCACCTCATTCAAAGAGCCAATTAAATGCGAGCCGCCTGACTAAAAAGAGGGGAGAGAGTGTTCGGCATTTGTTAGCGACAGGATCACCTCGCCCGAGCTCCTCCGGGAAACAAATGAGAATAGATGCATCTGATTTGGGGATGGAAAACCGTCCCCCACCATGCTTGTTAATGCAAAGTGAGGGGACGGTGTCCTCTTTGGTGCTTTCTTTCCCTTCCAATTAGCTTGTATGGATTAGAGTGCAGCTTTGATTGTGTGTGTGTGTACGCCCTGACGACAGAGTGTCTATTTTTTGATGTTTCGGCCCTATTTTGCAGTTGCCAGTGTCATTTTTGTGATGTTGCAGCTAGTAATATGAGCCCAGTTGCATAGTCACAAAAGTGATCATTGGAAACTGCGTCTCCTCAGCCAGGCCTGTGCACAACCTGATTTTTCTCTTTGCTCGCTCACGCTCTCCCACCCTTCCTCGCTCTCTCGACCCTCTTGCTTTTTGCATGGGAAGTTCCGGCGCATCTTTTCGCTGCACCTCCTTGACACGGACCGAACATGAATGACGTTCTCCCCCTTTGGCACAAACATCGCCTGTCACAATAACACGCTGGGAAATGACTCTCCATTCGTTGAAGTGCCTCCACTCCGGTTAAAGTGATTGATTGGCAGGCGAGGGCGAGCGGGGCCGGCTTGATTATTGCCGCGTTTGTTTTCGTCGAGGTGCGCCGCATGAGTCGCGTTTAATTGGAGGCATTCATCTTTGTTTTGCCAACATGATCCTCGACCACAATAACGTGTGTTCTTTTTTTTTTCTTTGTCTTCTTTTATTCCAGAAAGGTTAACAAGTGCTACCGGGGTCGAGCGTGCCCAATTATTGTTCACTGCAGGCAAGTATTGCAACCTGATGATTATCAAGATGTTGATGGTGATTGGGTTTCTGCTTCCATCCCAGGGGCGCCAATGTTTTCGACCACATTCAATTGCGCTACATTAAAAAGGCGTCTCCCATTCGGTTCGCTTCAAATCAAAATGGCCGACTTCGGTGTGGTTTGAACAGAAAGAAAGAAATCACGTGACATCGACTATGCAAGCAAATTTGTGGCCTTATCACTTACACTTTTCACACGGCAAAGTGCCTTCATATTTCTTGATTGAATCAAACATCTTGTCAGGGCAAACCTTTTTTAGTGGGTCAAATTTGGCAATTAAAGAATATTAAAATGGAAAGAGTATGCATTAAATCACCCCTCGGCGATGGTTGCGTTTATGTGTTCTTGTGAATTTACTGTCACCCAAAATTTACAATTTACCACCAGAAAAAAGGGAAAAAGACATCATTTTATTTTGATTGAGACATTGTTGGTTGTTTATGCTTGATTTCGATTTCCGGCTCAAATTCGGGTTAAAAAGATGTGAACTTTCAGTTTAAACTTCCTCATACATGTTCAAAACCTCGAGAGCTCAACAGAAATTGAAAGAGTCCGCATTAAAACGAATAAAATTGCCATGATAACTGTTTGGCCACGTAATTGAAAAAAAAATGGAGTATCACTTTATTATTTTGACTCAGTTGTCAAATCAGTCATGTACTTGGATTTAATCACAAAAAAAAAAGAGAATTGAAATCATTTGAAAGAGTGCCCCCCACATTAAAGCCATTCAATTATTAAACACCGCACAGACCACCATAGCTTTTATTTTATTTTTCTTACTCTTTTCTGTATTTTAAGAGTTTAGCCAAAGGCCGGTTGATGGTAAAGCCTCAATGTCCCGCCCGAGCACGTTTTTAACAGCCGCACGTTGTGAAGTCGTGCGTGCGGCGGGAGCGCCGGCGCTGCTGCGCCAAGCGTGGATTAATGAGATCGCCGTGCGCCTCCCACCCTCCCCCTGTTCCGTTGGCCCGCGCCTTTATCGGAGAGATGTGCACGCCTTGTTTGCAATTAACATGCAGCGCCGCTGAATGGCCGGCGGGCACAAAGGGAGGCTTTTCAACACACTATCTCTGGAGTACTGGGGAGAGAGAGAGCGAGGGGGGGGGGAGCAAGGCCCTCAAAAAAAAGCGGTTCTTCAAACCGCCCCTGGTCTCTCAACCTTCTCCTGTGCTCCCGACGTGCATGCTTTTAAAAGCCTTTGTCCTCTGGTGGGCTTGCAGAAGCCCCCAATCTCTCTCCAGTCCCTCAGCGTTGCTTGCCCAGACCACACATGAGTCAATCACATGTGTTGCATCGTCCAATATTCAAATGTCCAGGCCAAATATATTCACAACATCTCTCTTGCTCAATTAAAAGAAAAACTCTGCAATACTGTATTACGAAAAGGGATATTTTTTTTTAATTTGTGTGTGTGTGTGTGTGTGTGAGAATGTATCTCTCTCTCTCTCTCTCTCTCTCTCTCTCTCTCTCTCTCTCTCTCTCTCTATATATATATATATATATATATATATATATATATATATATATATATATATATATATATATATATATATACTGTATATATAAAATTCCAGCGTAATAATCCTTGTTTGTTTTTTGTTTTTTAATTCACTGAGATTTTATTAAGTTTTTTTTTTTTAATGTTTATGC
>CAAKHF010006447.1:11990-28458 GCA_901007745.1 Hippocampus kuda | reverse complement strand
TCTCTCTCTCTCTCTCTCTCTCTCTCTCTCTCTCTCTCTCTCTCTCTCTCTCTCTCTCTCTCTCTCTCTCTCTCTCTCTCATTATATATATATCTACACATATACATGTGCACACACGCTCACGTTAAGTGTGTCGGGCAAGTCTTCCAGTGGCCAAAGATGGCGTTCAGGTACATCCAGTTTGTCCAGGGTCTGAGTTGGTCCGACGCCCCAGTCGGGTTATAAGTGAGTCGATGAGTCGTTCAATGCAAAGCATGTCTGTTTCGCTGTCAAGATAGAAGGTATTTTTCCTCCCCAAAGATTTAAAATTGTATTAAAAAACATTTTTTTGGAAGATAAAATAAGATTATTGTGTTTGTTTAAAAAAAACGTTTAGGATTATGCAGGAATTAAATCAATCCAATTTTGCTTTTTCCCCCCTCACAAATGTATGAATTTTTTTTTGCTTATTTTTCCTTCTCTTTCGGATAAATATTTGAGTATAAATTATGTGCTATGTGAAAATAACAATGTAATGATAATGTATTTTTACTACAATATATTTTTCCCATGAAAATTGAGTTATATATTACAGCAAAAGAACATGTGTTTACGAAAATTGTGATTATTTTCTTACAATTTTTCAATGACATTCTTATTTTTCAGACCATTTATGAATTTACTTTTATTTTTTTGAAAATATATGTATTTACACATTGAATGAGACTAAAGTAATATGGCAGATGAAATATTTTCATTTTTAATGTATTTTTCCAAGAATAAAGCTATTTAATTTTCTTGCAGGGAAAAAAAATCCATATTTTACAATAATTAATGAAAGATCGAGAACAAAGTCCGAGTATTCCAATACTAATGTAACATGATCCAAATCATGTCATACTATTGTATTAATAAAACGTGAATTATTTTTTGAGAAATAGTTTATGACGGGAAAAAATGGAACAGCAGTTATTCATCTCAATCATTTTACAAAAGTTTCTTCGCCATGATTGGTTCCAAACACACACAAAAAAAAAAGTCCCGAAGACATGCTTTTCATAGAACAGCGGCTCCGTGATTGCACCGTACAGACTTACCTGAACGTTCTGTTCTTCGTGCCACTGGCCAGCTTTGACATCACGTCCTGGTGAAGAATTGCAGAGAAATCCACTTTGATGATTCTGTACACTTGACTGTAATATTGCCCGAGCAATCCCAACGACGAAGGCGCCGTCATTTTGGAACAATTAAAGCAAAGAGAAAATATGTCATTACTCCAAGTGAGCAAAATCTGTTTACGAAAGTAGTCTCTGTTGCTAAAATGACTCATATGACTGCTTTACTGCTTTATTTCTTTTCCTTGTAACTTTTACAAATCATTTTTTTCTTTTCAGTGCTACAATATTCCCCCCCCCTCCCCCAATCTCGCCCTCCTACTTGCCGACTGTGCACATGAATATCGACATGCTAAAAAGTTCACTCGCAATGATACGGCATCACTCATTGACAGACACCACATTGCCGCGAATACTAAAAATAACTAAAAGTAGTGTCTTGCCCTCTTTACTATCTCGCTAGGAAGTGTTCCATCTATTTACCGAGAATGTGTGCTAGCATCGTGGTTGTTGTGCGGTGATCCCTCACTTAATCGCGGTTCATAGGGACCGGAGTGTATGTGGGTACCACCATGATTAAAACATGTAAACAGTATTTATACTTGACATATTTGAGACGAAGACTACAGCAGTAAATGTATTTATTTAAATCTTGAAGTATAAAACCTTATACAGTAATTAACAATCGTCAGCATTCCTTCTGAGAAGAGACTATTGTGTTGGTGACGTAGAAGACGGCTCTCACTTGACACTGGCCGCTTTTAGCCTCCAGCTAGCAGCTAGCTGGAAGCTAACTAGCTAACTAGCTAGCTGCTAGCTCCTGGCCAGCTTTCCCCACGTAGCCGATGTGTTTATGATAAGACAGTTAATCGGTATTGAGGAGGAGGAGGCAAAGAGCGAATTGCTTCTGCCAAATCTAAATCGTGCTATCATTGGTCCAGGCATGTACAAAACCTCTGAGTCATTCGGGATTTTTATTTTTATTTTTCTGAATACAGTACTTTGGGAAAAAAAATGTACCAAAGCTGCAATAAATGAACCGCGATATAGCGAGGGATCACTGTATTCATGTATCACGGGTACATTGTGATATGTTGCGCAACATGACTTCCTCTACCAGAGTGACTCCGTGACATTTTTCTGTCTCCACAGTAACTTTCACTGATAATAAAGATAATTGCAATCCATGCTCTTTTGTCTTTTTACTAATCGCACACATTGTGAGAAAAGACAACAGTTTTTGTTTTTTTTAAAAAAAATTTGTGAGAGTACCTAGCTTTGACTTTACCGTAGTGTCCACTCTGTGCACTCATATATCGGTGTTCAAAAAAACTGTGATTGGCTGGCAACGAGTTCAGGTTGTTCGTTGCCTCCCGTCCAAAGTCCACTGGGACAGGCTCCAGTTTACCCGCGAACCGACTGAGGACAATACCAAAGAAATTAATGAATGGAAGTAAAAACAAAACAACCTTTCTCAAATCATACGCTTCAGACAAATAAAATCAATTTTCAGTTAAGAGTGTTTAAATGCCACCTTGGGGGGAAAAAATGCAGCAACAATGGCCGTTTTGTTAACTTCCAGTCAACCAGCTCAAGAGCAGACTAGTTGACACGGCTTTGGGAGAAGGGGCGTGTGGCATAAGGTCATAAGCAGCTCCCAAGAGCTTGTTAACATTCCGGTGTCAGGGGCCCAGAGTGGCTTCCCCAATAAGGGCCCTTCCGTCTTTGTGGGCGGGGCCAGGCAGAACAGCAGGCCGACGGACCGGTCAAGTGACGAGTATACGGCGCGAGGGGCTGTACGCCTCACTCAAGGAACAAACATGGCACCGCGTGCGATATCCATCCATTTTCCGATCCACTTTATCCTCCCAAGGGTCGCAGGGGTTCTGGAGCCTATCCCAGCCGTCTTCAGGCAGTAGGCCGGGACACCCTGAACCGGTTGCCAGCCAAAATCGCAGGGCACACAGAGACGAGCAACCATCCGTGCTCACACTCACTCACACCTAGGGACAATTTTGAGTGTTCAATCAGCCTGCTATGCATGTTTTTGGAATGTGGGAGGAAACCGGAGTACCCGGAGAAAACCCATGCAGGCCCAGGGAGAATATGCAAACTCCACACAGGGAGGCCGGAGCGGGGATTGAACCCACGACCTCTGCTCTGTGAGGTCAGCGCCCTACCGCGTGCGATAACAATAAGAAAATAAAGAAAAGAAAAATGAACCTGAAAAGCGCATGTAGAATGTTTCCTCCCTACTTTGCGGTTCGGTTGTCGCGGATTCACTCTATCGCAGATTTTCGTTTGTGACCATGACTTGATGTATTGCAGCTCTGTGGCTCTTTCCTGCCATGTTTTTTTCCTGCTAAATTGGACCAGTCAAAAAAGGTCAAATTTAGGGGAAATTTGTTTTCACAAAAAATGAGATCATGAAAATTAGACAGCTTGGCATTTATATTCTCAGTTATATTTCTGAAGTGTAACAAAAATTCTCACACGCGCACACACACATACACTAATCCTGTTACTACCTTTGAAAGCAAAAATTCAACCATGTTCCATTACATTTGGCTATTACAAGCAGCATCAAAGCTGCTCCTATCAGTGTTGTTCATCTTTGACAGAGGAGGTCTTGTCTGATTTGATGCTATCACCTACCTCGCTTTGTCCTTTCCGCCTCTGTCCTCGTCCTTTGCCAATCATAAACATCAAACTCATCAATTCAAAATTGGAAACAGACTCAACACTCGGTTGTTAAAAAGTCAAATGGTCAGCGCGGCATCCGACAACAAGACAAGCGATGCTGAGACTGAAGAGACAAAACGGCAACAAAGGGAATGACAACTGCCATCCAGGCCACGAGTATCATCGTGGTTGAAGTCAAAAGGATGCGCCGAGGTAAATCGGCCCTGAAAAAAAGGCCTACACACTTGGGGGGGAAAAAAACCAGACCTAACCAACCCAACATAAACCCTAAAATAATACCATTAGCACCTAAAGCTAACCCCAACTATAAACGCACAACAATAGCTATTATGCGAACCACAACCCATTGTCCCAAAACCTAACCAGAACCTGAACATACTGCCTTCATTTTAAACCAAGTCTTAATCCTAATTTCAGGAAACCTACAACTAACCACCATCATCTAAAACTAAACGTAACACATAACCCCAATGATAATCCCTGACCGCCATTTTGAAAGTAGCCATAATCCTTCAATATAATTCCCATCCATAGCATTAACATATTCTGAAACCATAAACAGAACTTTTACCAAAACCAAAAACATAAAATGAACTACCATTCCTTAAACGTCACCATAAACACAATCCTCAGAAGCACCCTAATCCCGAACCATAACTAATTTGAGATCAATCATGACAGTCCAAGAATATGTTTGATCCCGATGGATAAAGACGTTTAAAAAAAATTACTGCAGATAAAATAGATAACGTGTCCATGCACCATTCACAGGATTTGCACAAAAATGGACACACACACTCACGCACACAAAGGTGGCGGGCTGTGTTGCCATGGCTCCCTCTGCTACAGTTGAAAAGTGTTCATCTGTTACCATGGCAACATACCAGCATGCACAAAATCAGGAGGTCATATGAAAGCTTCCTCGAGTCATATTAATCTGTGGTGATTAAAATATATTTTTTCAATCAAGATTTTAATGCGTTAACTGATTGTACTCTATACATTTCTGGCATCAAATAAAAATCCTTAACTTGGAGGGGGAAAAAAAATCTTGTGGGAACACTCATCATGATACATCCTTCATTTTAGATTCCGTTCTTCCTGTTTCCCACCCTCCCATTTGTTATTTGTATGTGCTCACCTGAGGCAGATCCCTGTGATGTGCCTGAAATAATTTTCATGCACGCGGCCACAAACTGTGAGAGGTTTGTTTGAAGTGCATGGAACCAAAAAATATTCCGTGCCGCAGGACTCTTTTTAAAACGCTGACTACCTGGGCCCGTTCGGAACTGAAGGTGAGCAACGAGGACATCATCGTGGGTTACTAAGTGGAGCAAAGACGAACGCATATTTTTCGGGGGGGGGGGGGTACCTGTGATGACAAAATGTAGGGAAAAAAATAAGATATGTGAAATGTACAGTGTAACCCCCACATTTGTCTTTGAAAATTAAGAGAACGATTGAGAAGTGTATCGAAAGTGTGGTACAGTACACACATAGCGTTTTTAACAGTTTAACAACATCTGTCAAAAAGCAAAAGGCACTAAACATGCCCGGATGTAAAAACTGCCATGTTTGCTTAATACTCTTAAAGTAAATGATGTACTTTGCGTACTGGCGTAAATGAGTGAACACGCTAGAGTAGACCAGACGGTTTCTGTCAAGTTAACTGTTAGCTTATCTGCTGGTCGTTTCTTTCTACGTCACAAAGTAAATGGCTCAGACCAACACAGTTCTGACTACATGGATAATAATGTGTGAAAAACTCTCTGAACACACCCCACACCACAGGATAATCGCCGAGGACATCCGAGAATGCGACTTTTTCTGATTTTGATCAGAAGGGTGAGAGGAAAAATACAGTACTAAACTCTGACCCGATAATTCGGCATGTGTGGAAAGTGCTTTTCGTGTGAATATTAGACTTTTTGAAGCTGAACAACTCGAAGCAGTGTCTCGAAGGAATATGAAGTGAGGCTTATGGAACGCAGTGTACTGACTGACCACTAAGTGCATCTCTTCGTGATGGAACAAGAAAGCGAGTGACAGGCGAACGCTCTTAAACGGGAGTCGGGAAGGCTGCGTCAGTAATTCATTTCCACTGACTCACAAAACAAGCGACACAAGCACGTCAAAGAATACAAAGTGATCCGACTTGTCCAATCTGCCATGTTTTCCCTCGAGGAGCAAGGAGAACTGATCGCGGCGGGGTTACTAGAGAGTCTTTCAAGACAGGATAGGTTGAAAAAAGGCCGTCAACAATACCACATTGGAAAAACATAAATCAAAATATAGCAGATGGGATAATAAATACGTGTCGGAGGAGACAATACATGAATAAAAAAACAGTGACGATGAGTGCAATAATTCTAATCGGATGAGAATAAAATAGAACTATTATGTAACAAACAAAATAAAACGGTTCTCTTGTGTCGAGCAGCAAAGAGCATCTTCACACGGCATAGCAGCGCCATCTAGTGTTCGCAAGACAGACCTGCGAAGCCATTTTGCTTTTTTCACACTTCAGGATGTGCGAAACAAACACAAATCTGTTCGACTTTGATTGACACTGTCCTAAAACGCGTTAGTTCATAAACATGTTCGTTTTTGAGGTTGTAGTTGGCAATGGTATAGAATTGCCCCGCATCATATTGAGAGCTGTTTCTAATATTTAGCCTCTATCATCTAAATGGCGTCATTAGCAACAGTCTCAGTACTTAATGTATTGGACAGTGGTCAATTTATTCATATCATGACATAGTTAGATGCCAATAAATCAGTCTCACAGCCATTTTATCCAAACAGACGTATCCAAAAAGGGATGATGGTTGCGATAGGTATAAGAATGAGTGTCATCACCAACGTGGTTCTTGAACAGAAAATATAAAGAAGCTAGGGCTGCAATGATCAATCGACAATAAATTGGTGATCAAATTTGATCCATTAGGGTTTTCAAGTCGGATTTCCAGTCATACTTCGGGTTGTCAAGTAAGGTTAGGGTTTAAAATTGGGGATTTAAAAGTGGGTTAGGGTTTCAAACTAGGGTTAGGATTTCAAAATAAGGTCACAATAACTAACAATGGTAATAATCCAATGTCAGATTTTGTGACCACAGGTTTTAAAGTATTTAAGGTTTCAAAAGAGGTTAGTGTTTCAATGTAGGACTCAAATTAGGATTTCAATCTAGGATTAGGGTTTCAAAGTATGGTTTCAGACTCCGGTTAGGGTTTCATGTAGACTTTCCAGCTACGCTAAGTGTTTCAAACTAGGCTTAGGGTTTGTAATTGGGCTTTAAAACTCGGATTAGGGTTTCAAAACAGAGTTAGGGTTTCAAGTAAGGTTTCCAGCCACACTTAGGGTTTCCATGTGGGGTTAGGGTTTCAAACCAGTGTTGTGGAATTTTGCTCTGCTAGCTCAACCTGAGATGGTGTACAGACACGCTTCCACTACATGTTTCCCGAAATCAAAACATCTGTCAACCATTTCTATTAATATTGATGTAAGATGAGTTTGAAATGATATTGAAGTGTGTTGGTATCATCTAATTCTAAAACACTTTTCGGCAAGCCTCAATTACTTGTGGTTTTTAGCTTTTCGTGAAAGGGCTCCCTATCATCGGCGAAGAGTGACAGTTTACTGTCATAGTAGCTATAGCCAGCTAGCCAGCTCGACATGTTTGCTGATGACGCCCATTTTAATGCACTTTGAGGCCCTTTTTAATTGACAAACATTTCCCTTCATTCTTTACCGGCCACCCATTTTGCAGGCATGACAGGACAGCGTGCTTAGGTCTACGGAAAATGAAAGGCGACGGGCCTCCCTTGGGGATTCTGCTTTCCCGAAAGTGACTGACACATATCACACACAAGTCATTCACTGCAGGTCAGTGTTTACAACAGCTGTACCCTGTCCTCTTTCCTTATAAACATCCAGAGGAACATATTGTTTGACACCAAATCCCCCCCCCTCGCTCCTCGCCTCAAAACATGCCAATCAACTCATATGTCAATCTTCAGGGTGACCGCGAAATGGATTATGGAACATGACGTCCCTTAGCTAGCCTGTAATATTATGACTGCATTCTATCCCACATCCCTGACCGGCGCCTCCAGAGATGATTAAACGCGCAGGCGGCCGCCACCACTGAATTCATTTGAATAAGAACCGCGCGCGGTTATTCGGCCGATAAACGACACACGGAAAGCCGGCCGCTAATGCCTGCAACCTGCACTGTCAATAACAGGCCAAGGAGTTGTTTTGTTTTTTGACACACTGCTTGCTTGTGGTGATGTGCTGACAGCTCAAGCAGTGACAGGGAGTATTCCCGATCAAAATAGGTCACTTCTTGTTTTAAGACTGGGCCTCAACCCCCTGGCCGCGGACCGGTACCGGTCCCTGGGTCATTTGGTACCGGGCCGCGCAGAAAGAATAAATAACTTACATGACTTCCGTTTTATTTATTTCTCACTCTGAAAGGTATTTTATTTTGAAAATTTGCCAGATTCTCTATTACATCCATCTCCAGTATGTCACTCTTGACGCAGGCCATGGCGCACTTCTCGGTCATGTGACAGGTCACCGTTAAATTGAAACCCAGGAGCTAGCAAAATGAGTAAAAAAAATAAAAACAAAAAATGTCTTTAGGAAAGGGAAAAGACCCAGGCCAGGAGACAGAAGATGAGTCTCCGACTTTCAAGAAAAAGAAGGCTTCGTTTAATAGACAGTAACAGGAGTATCTCAACGGGAGATTCCCATGCACCAAGCTTACTCTGCATAAAATGTGGCAATGGTGAGTCGTATTTTTCATGCACTATTTATTTGCAGTGTATCTTATTTTGAAGGCACGTTTAAACGTTACCATAGCGACCAGAGAGCCGTTGCGGCCAGATCGGACGTTCCTCGTGTCGTGATTCGTGTTTATTATTATGTTTCGAAAATGCCACAATTTTCATGCAGGCCATATCACATTATTTTGTTGTATTTATCCGGCCTTAAAGGCCACTCCCTGAAAATATTGTCTGACATTTAACCGGTCCGGGGTGCAAAAAAGGTTGGGGACCGCTGTTTTTTGCCACCCACTTTTCAAGTGAGCAAAAGTATTGAAACAGTGCATGAAAGGGTTAAAAGAATTTCAAGTGATTAACATTTAACATTTGGTGGCATATAACCCTTAAAACAGGGGTTGGCAACCCAAAATGTTGAAAGAGCCATATAGGACAAAAAAAAAATGTCTGGAGCCACAAAAAAATAAAAGCCTTCTATAAACCTTACAGTGAAGGAAACACGTGCTGTATGTATGTAGGAGACTGGACTGTCTAAGAATTGTTACTGTTATTCATTCCTTTGTTGTGTGTTCACAAAAGCCCCCATAGAATTTATTTTGTAATTTCCTCGCTTGATTTTTTTGTTTTGGTGCATTATTTTCGCTTTTCTTAGTGTCAGTGAATTGATTGTGAATTTCCGTTTTTCTGAGGCTGTCTTTGAACGCCTCTCGAGTCGAACGAGAAGAGGCACGGAGTCGGACGCAGACGTGTCTGTGTTTGTCGAGACTGTTAAAAGCATAAATAAAGTGTACGTTTTAAAAAAAAACAACACCACAGCTCTCCTTTTTTCGGAGCTGCAACATGTATCTATATCTATTTGAGCTATATTAGCCTACTATCAAAGATATTTTTCCATTTTTCAAATGGAGCTTTTTTATAAAGCTCCAGGGAGCCACTAGATGTCGCTAAAGAGCCGCATGCGGCTCTGGAGCCGCGTGTTGCCGACCCCCGTCTTAACATAACTGAATCAAGCCTACAGGCCATTGTAGGCTTCACCAAACAATTGCATTTTTCTTTCTTCCAAATCTTGTTTCTGTCTGGGGGTTTCTCCTAAGTGTCCCCTCATGGTGAAAGTCCGGTGATTGACTTTGCCTTCCTGTTCTTTTTACTGGTGAGTGTTTTGCTGGTGCTCCGCGCTGTAAAATGCTCAAGCTTGTCTTGTGTTATTGCGGGTGCAATTATCCACACTGCAGAATAGATTTGATTATCTCCTCATCTGCGGAGCAGAGGTATGACAATGTCTGCATAAAACCGATGCAGACACTGTTACTGATAAATTATGCATGACGCTCGTGGCTTTATTTTAAGGGTCACCTGCGACACAGTTGGGTATGGTGGTGCAAGCGTAGACAATAATTGCCCGTTCGGCCAAGCGGAACACTGTTTTATCAGACCACAAACTCCCCAGTGGCGCATAACGGACACGTTAATGCAATGAAATCTTTATCTGGCCCTGGAAAGTCCCCTTATGAATCTGACTTAATGACGTGAGTAAACACAGAATGGTTTCAGCCAGCGTAATGTGACTTTGTGGTTTGCACGTTTGCTAATGAGGCAGCAGGGGGAGTGGGGAGATGCATTTGGCCCAGGTGATTTGAACCACTTCCTGGATCAAGAATATTTTCTGCCTTGCTGAAATTAGCTTATTTTAGCATTTGACCAAAGTGCGTGACTGTATATCTGCTCCATATACTTTTTGGCCAATGGCGATTGGGGTCAGAGAATTCTGCATGACTCTTTCATGATCACCTTTTTGACGACTTAGTTGCTTTAAAGTGTCTATAGATCTTCCCCCAGCCGACCTCAATGTCAAGGCAAAGTGGGGGCACTTATACAAATAAGGAAGTGCTTACTATGGACGGGCAGGAACTCTTGAGACCCAACTACTGTATTTGTGTCGAATTTTCCTTGAAAACATTTGTATGTGTCATTAAAACGATGAAATATATTTTTCCTGTCATTATTTTTGTTAGTGCCCTGGGACTGACTGGGGACCAGTTCAACTCCTGTGGCCCTCTGTGGGACAAGCGTTGTTGAAAATGAATGGATGGATGGATTCTTTTGTTAGAGGCAGCCATGTCATCAAAAAAAAAAAAAAAGACGATGGGGTGGGAACACATTTATATTGTAAGATTACTTGAGGCACTTTCATCTCTCCAGCAATGCAATGCAATCCAACAATGACTAATTTGACCCAAATCTCATTGCAGAGATTTAGTATGTAAATTTAGAAAAATATCTCGAGGCAAACCACTGATTTACACACACACACACACACACACACACACACACACACACACACACACACACAAAAATAATTTAATTCAGCCGTGAACAAACTAACAATGTCATTTGTTCCATTATAGTTGATGCATCAGTTTTGGGAGCAGAAGTTTGCAGGGATGTTCAATTAAAATTGCAATTTTCCTTATGAGTTAGTAAATTAAAAAAGAAGCCTATCCTCGATTATGTAAAACCACAAATATTGGTTCCTTCATGCAACAAACTTATTATTGCAAATCAGCAGCATGTGCCACTTATCATATCACATTGTTTTTTTTTTTTCCTCCCACGTTTCGTTTTTAATTTACATTTGAACATTGTGGACTTCCACCCAGTAAAATCGCTGAGATAACTGTTAAAGTGTTTACACTGAGCAACACTTCTTTTGGGACATATTTCGAACTGGTTGAGAGCACAATTAAATTGTCATTTACTTCCGCATAATTTCGTGCTGCGTTCATTAATTCTCGTAAATCTTTCATCCATTGTTTTTTTACGTTAAATAGAGAGGCAAATACGATGGGGGAACTCTCTCGTAAAAAAACAAAAAAAAACAAACAGGCCTTCAACTGGCTTTTCACTTTTTACCACGAGATGGCGGTGACTGCAAACTAATTCACGCCGGCGTTCAAAGAGTGACTCTACCACCGTTAAACCGGAAATACGACTCGCCGCTTTCATTGTCCAATTCGGTGGGAGTGAGCCAGTCATTAGCGGCTAATTAATCAATTAGTCATCCGGCTACTGTTAATTGTGTTTGGCATGTGCATTACTTCCCTGATTACGATAGTAATAACGTCGCCTCTATGATGAAGGAGTCCAATTAACTCAAGTGTTGTGTCGGTTGCACAAACGAGCGTCTCGTTTTATTGTAAATGTGCAAATATGGTGCGTTTGGGTTCAAAATTTTTTTTGTGTGTACACGTGTTGGACCAACGATTTTTAGACTCCTCGGGGGCAAATAATTAAAATTCTTCTTACAAATAGCATACATTAATAAACTTGCGCCTTTAGTCAAATGAAGTGGGTGAAATACGGCATTCAAATTTAAGACAAACTTTGCACTCGACGGGAGGCGGCGTTCTAGTGGAGACAAACAATGGATGAATCGCTATGGAAACAAAGTCGTAAACGGACGGCGGCTGTCGTAAAAAGGCTGCTGTAGAAAACGAGTGGCGAGATAACCTATTGTGGTTAGAAGAGCGGAGTAGTGAGCCGAGCCGCTATTCGGGCAAGAAGAGCGGAGAACAAGCACCTTTCTCGTCCCTTTAAAGGCACTCATGCTATGCGGACACATATGGACGTCCTCGCGCCACGCCAGTCCTCGGCTCTTTTGTGAGGAGAACGCCGGCGGAGCTGGTATACGAAGAGTTAAGATTCGACATCCTAACTGTTTAGCTGAGTGGCTAGCAGGCTAGCTGGGTACATGCACGGGGGGGAGCTGCAACCGGGAACGGAGCAGTAGCTCGCGTGTTCGGATCGATGGGAACCGAACCCAGCAGAAATAGATTTTTGTTGCTCTTTTTGTTGCCTTGAAGTGTTCCGAATCACCCCACGCCTCAACTTTGAAGAATTGACCGACTGAAAGTCGAGCGTCCGCTGTTACTCTTTTTTTCCCGTCTCCACTCATCCAGGAAAGAAGTTAATGTCACGCAACGCAGGTTTGTTGGTTTGGCTTTAATTTGACTTTCATCGTTTTAAGTCTGTTTGAAATCAGCATTAATGTTGTAGCCTTGAAAGTAATTAAAGTAATTGTTAATTTTAATTTTTTTTTACTTGACTGGCTCGGTGTTTTTCCTTTACACGAGGCTTCGCGTAACACTTTTGTTGCGTTTTCTCTGATGAGAGCAGCCGATAAGAACATTTCTTATCAGATGCCCCCATCCTCTGAGTAGTACAAGACAGTAACTTAACCACTAAAAACGGCTGTGTGTTACGTTTTACAGCAAGAGAACACTTTGTGTGAGTCAATTAAGAACATACTACGGCAATTGCATTTGGAAAAAAAATTGCCATAAATTTGGTCGAATCATCTGACGATGTTACATTTGGACACGGGATGTTTGAAATGCAGAGCAAATCAATATAACCGTGACATTGGTGTCTCTTTTAGCTCAAGACCATAAAACAGACATAATCACGTCTTTCCCAAACAGTATTTAAATAAATCCAAAACAGTCCATAAATAAATGAGCTTTTAGTGTTTCACTCTTGGTCCGTCCCATTTTTTACGTTCTGATCGAGAGTGTGGAAAGCCCTTTTTGAAAATAACCTGTTACGATTTTTGACACCTACTTGTCAGTGAACTTTGCATCAATTTGCTTTGTTTTTGCATGACTTATTTGTTTTAGAAACGTACCGGCATTCAAAATGAAACAAGACCTGTGCACATACAAATTTAACTTCCACGGCGCCCGCAGCGATCCCTGTTTTTACCCACGTAATGGGACTTAATTTCTCACAAAGACTCGACATAGTTCCCCTCAAATGAGAATATTTGTGACGACTGTTGGTCAGGACTCACGGAGGTGGTGGTGGTGGGGTGGGGGGTGCCTTGTAATTGTAGCCTCAAAGCTCTCCCAGGAATAACAATGCACTTTGTGACATCAAGCCCTGAAGCCAAATTACAAGTGTGTAAAAGTGTTGTTAATGAATCAATGAACCGCTGTCCTGTATGAATAATTTGTAAGCAGAGCCGGGGAGATTTCATAATCACCTTGGGTCAGCCGCGTCATTGTCAAAATGACATAGTGTCTACATGTTGAATTTTTTTTTTTTTTTTCAGGAACATTGCTTTCCTTTGCTGGAAAGCTGGCCTGAGACAAAACGGTTCAATATTGAAGATACTGCTTTTTTTTCTTTCTTTTTTTTAACGGCCGTTTGATTTCCTTGAGCCTTTAAACATCGGCTAAGTCTTTTAAAAAAAAATCAATCTAAATAAGCCTGCGAACCTCAAACAGTCTAGCACTTTATCACCCTGAGATCCTCAAAAACAAATAGATCCCCGGATTAATAATGTCACCGGGAGAGGAGAAAATGGAGGCTTCTGTTAATTGGTGCTGATTTTTGAAAAGACTTAATGTGCCTCGAGGAGTTTAAAGTGCTCCAGTGATTAGGATCCCTCTCATTGCCGGGCCGCCTGTGCTCTTTCTGTGAGGTTTTTATTTTTTTTGGAATATATTTTTTTCTTCTTCATGCGATCAAACATTATTGACTCCCCCAGTCGATAACCTTGGCAACTGGAGCCTCGCCATCGCAATGACAGCCGGGGTGAGAAAGTGGAAGCCTCGTCTGATGTTTCAGCTGAAGCTGCCAGTAAACAGTGTTTAACACTTTTTCTTTTTAACGTGTGGGCTTTCAGACTTCAGTTCTGCTGTCAGAGATGAAAGTCCTCCGGATTTTCCCGGAATTCCGGGTTTTTCAAATTTTTATGAAAATCTCTCCGGAGAATTGAGGAAAATTTGCCTAAAATTGAGTTGACAACATTGAACGAAGACGCGTTTGAGTTCGTTGTTTTGCTTTCACGATTGTAGCCATATTGAGGCAATAACACTAGTAACAGTAAAGAGATTTTTGTTTGTGTAATAATGATGGCGTTTGACGAATGCTTTAATAGAACGAATGGCAACTCGCAACAACAATAGCAAGCGGCACTTTGCCTCTTGGGTTATACCATCTCAACTAGAACGGGGGGGAGATAGTCCCCACACATTCGCCTCGCATTCTCATGGCCTTGCCATTTCTCTGAGATTTCGAAATTTCGTCAAGAACGGAAGCCACAAAGTGTGCGTGTGTGTGTGTGTGTGTGTGTGTGTGTGTATTTATTTATTTTTCCGGGATTTTCAGAAAAGTCCACTTTCATCTCTGTGCTGTGTAGTTGGGTCGTTGAAGGTACGATGACGGAGCTAAAACTGGTTTGCGCGATGCTGTTGTCAAATCGAGGCGCAAAAAATGACCTAAAAAAGAGTTCTATTCTTAAGGCGGCAAACGATCTTGAATTTCGACACAAGTCGGCTTGCGTCGTCGTTTATCAGTCATGCACTTGAATGCGGTCGTGTGCGCCACTCTTAACATTCAAACATGGAATGTTATGAGCTGTAGACCCGTTACAATATGCAGGCCAGGCCAGTAGATCAAGAAACTCAATGGCCTCTTTTGGAAAGTAAAGCCTCCTAACCTTTGCACCACCTATTGTTAACCTTTTGCGTAAAATATCATTGAATTAGAGCCAGATGAGAAGCCACTTGTCCCAGTGAACGTCATTCGGGGCGGCCACTTTTGCTGACGTCAACGTCTCGCCTAAAACTGTGGTCATCTCTGTCCCGTTGTTTTGAAAAGAACTAAAGGATGATGTAAAACAAGTCACGTCATTTCGCAAAAGTTGGGCAGCCGTAACTTTTGTTTTTCATCCAAATATATCGTGTAAAAATAGCTTTGCTGCTTTAGCGTAGATCAGCGATTTGATTGATCCGGGCGTCGTCCAACTGGTAGAAATGAGGGATGCTTTGCTCCTGAAGAAATGGACCACAGTGGTAAATCGGGGCTCTGCCCTTGTTTGTTGTTTCTGTCAGTGAGTTCCAGATTGGTTCGCGAAATTGAGATAGGCATTCCGCGATGAATTTTTGATGGTAGGATCGTGCACACCGAGCCATGTGTATGATTCCCAGCTTTCCTTTGAATGACAACAGGTTGTCAATTTTTTTGGGAGACCCCAAACGAGTTCAAACTGAAGCGGAGGCACCTCTGCAGGTTGCCGTTAGGTCAGGCACCCTGTTTGGCCGCAACTGCTTTTAACTCATTCAGTACCAGCCAATTGTAGACCAAGTCTGAAAAGACGTTTAAAAACGTCTTTGGGAGTGAATGAGTTAAGACATAATTCATATTGCTCTCTCAGAATGCTGTGATTTTCTTTCTCTTTTGCTTAAAAAAAAACCTACAAAAATGTATCGCAGCGAAACCCCAGGAAAAACGACATACTTTGCAAATCAATGTCAGTCGTTTGACTCTCAAATGGATGTTCGGGAGGTGATCATGTGGTAGCTTTGCTCATGCCAGTATCGACCAAAAAAATCGAATGACTATTTCAATTCTTGCTATTGTGATTTGGGCTTGAACGTTCACCTCAGGTGCCGTTTAAAAAGAGAATCAGTTTATCCCGCAGGATCCCAGCCCCGTAATATCTTAATCTCAATCCAGTTTTACTCGGCCAACAAGAAAGGAGATTATCCCGAGAGGAAACTCCCCATCTTATCTGCCTTATCCTGTCAAACCTTGACGTGGAACGATTGGAAAATTACAGCGTCATCCGTTGCCCGGTTGCAACTTTGTCATTCCGTTTTTCCGTGTCTACACGGGGGTCTAGCTCTCCCTGTTCTCTCCCGGTAATGAAGCGTTTTGAGGCTCTTGTTACCCGCCCCAACTTGAAAGTTTCAGTTAGCATGCAAGGCTCATTTGCTATGCATGAGGAGTGGGGCGCCCTTTTGATTTGCCCACCTTACTTTGCCTCTCTTTCGTGCTCACCAGAGAAAGTGGGGGGAGCGGGGGGGGGGGGGGGCCCCCCCCCCC
>CAAKHF010006445.1:0-19423 GCA_901007745.1 Hippocampus kuda | reverse complement strand
CATTCTTTGAAAGTGTCACATAACACTTTTGCTCTCTCTGGTCAACCATAAAACTTCTACCATTGAGTCCAGTTCAGTTTTGAAACGGTTGCGTTCTCCGCGTCCGATTCCGGCACGGCGACTGGAAACCTTTCGGGCCTTTTCAGTGCGAGGAAGTTTCCAGTAAACACGCAAGAGAAGCGGCTACGGCAAAGAAAAAAAAGAGAGAAAGGGGAACAGAAAGCTAGCATGTTAAGAATGTCGAAAAAAGAAAAATACAAGTTGTTAGTAAGTTAGTGAGCAGAGAGCAGAGAAAGAAACATGAAAAGTCCTTCAAATGATAAGTATTTCAGGGGTTGAGGTGATCCCAATATCCAGCTCAAGGGCCAAATTAGCAAAGGGACACGGGGACTCCAGGGGCCATTTTGGGCCTACATCCTCAGTTTGGGGAACCCTTGAATCTCGGTTTTATCATGCAGAGCAGAATCACGCAAAATCATGGGAAGGGACTGTCAAAGGTCACATGTGAGGCAGTGAGGCAAAAAGGAAAGGTGTAATAACTCAAATAAATCTGTTTAAACCAAGAAAATGAAAGAGAAGGCGTAGGCTTCATTCGATGAAGTGTTTCTTAAACGCAAGGTTGGTCAACAGTTGGTGTTGTGTTTGTAAATCAAAAACAATTCAGGTAGATAAGTAGTTTTAAACAAAGGAAGAAAATAAAAAGGAAGGATGGAAGAAATGAAGTCACGGGTCAGGAAAGCCAGATGAAAAAAGCAAGTCTGAGATGGAACAAAGGAGAGGAAGGAAGGAAGGTAGTTTTGGGGAAAAGGAAGAAGGATGCGTGAATAAAAAGCGGGACAAATGAAAGGAAGAAAGGAAGTGCCATGAAGGGAAAAATCGAAGGAAAAAGATTGGGTCTGTGGTGAAGGAAGGCAGGAAAGAGTCTCAAAAGAAGGTAGGAAGGTAAAATAAAAATGGAGGAAAGGTCGAGGGGAAAAAAGGAAGGCGGGTAGGAATTCAGGGAGGGAAAAAATATTTAAAAGCAGGTGTGAAGGAAGGAACAAACATAAAAATGAGCAAAAAAAGAAAGGTGGAAGAAAAAAAGGTCAGGTCTGACAAATGAGGTTTCAGCAACAGAAGGTAGGATTTAAGGATGCATGACACAAAAAAATGGGGGTGAAAGAAGGAAGAAACGAGCAAAGTTAGTGAAACAAGGGATTAACGAATCACGAACACTAGGCAGATCTGATCGATATAAAGTATGAAGGAAACCAGCGACGGATGCTGGAATAGGGAGTGAGACTGAGGAGGGAAGAGTCGGTTGATGCGAAGGAAGGAAGGACGGACGGATTGATGAATGCAAGGATGAAGAATTAAAAGGTGTGTGAGAAGGTCAGGGAAGAAAGGATGCCAGAGGTGATGGGGAAAAAAAGCAGGTGTGACGAGAAGGACGGCAGAAAAGGAAGCGGAAGGTAGGTTTACGCAAAGGAAGGTTGGAAGGATGCATGAATATAATGCAACTCAAAGGCAGAAAAAAGATGCCAGCAAAACACGGAGCTACTTTTGGCCCACCCTGATAAACATACCTATCACACAGCTCCTAAATATAAATGTAGTAAAATGTGCCCTGTTGTGTTTCAACAATACTTTACTCGCCCTTTAGTATCAAAGCAGATGCCCTAAAGCGCCATTTGAAAGCAAATCTTGCATATTAAAGAAGCTGTGTCACTGCCCTGTGTCATGTCGTAGCCTCCATGCGAAGCTACGGATGGGAACGCCACCGCCACCCGCCTCGGCCAACAAAAGAAGCAAACCTCGACGTGGGAGGAGGACTCACGCTTCAAGGTGTCAGATTTGGAAGAAGTTTCATCAAATGATGTCCAAGGCGAGGACCATTGTGGATGTTACAGAGCTTCTGTCGCCACTGCTGCTACTGCTTTGTGATAGCTTGACACCGATCAGCTGACCAGGAAGTCAACAGGAAAGCCTCACCCACCCTCCACAAAATATATTTTAAAGTCAGTAATATTGTACGTTTTACTGAGATTGGCAGAAAAAAGGGGGAAACGTTTCCTGTTTATAGAAATGAAATTATGTTTACATTTAATGATTGTAAGGGAAAAGCGAACCAGGCTACAGTTTGTCTTGTTTTCGCCTCGCCTGTAGATGGCAGTAGTGTAATCATTAAAACACTTACAATACGAAGAAGAAATCAACGGCAAAGGAAGCAAACACTTTTAAAATGTAATTTTTCTTTACGTGTACGTTTTTTTTTCCTGACATTTTTCCTTCCTGGCCTTCTTCATTCTACTCTGCCTGATGACTCGTGCATTTGCACCCTTTCCTCCATCGCCAAAATTTGCATTTCTGCTTTTTTTCCACCTCAAATCTGCTTTTTCTTTTCCTTCCTGACCTTACTACTCTCTGCCTTCCTTTCCTCTGACCCAGTGTTTAGTCTGCATCCTTCCATCCTTTATTTCGGCTTTACTGTCAAATACTGCTTTAGCATTTTTCCCTTGCCATTTTGTCTTGATACTTATTTAAAAGTAGACAGTGCCTTCTTTCATTCCACACTGGGAATATGTTTTGCTGCCATTAATATACAGGAGTATTTCCATATTACATTAACAAAGGAAAAACACTGGTTTATTTTCATAAATTTAGTCCTAAGGACAAGCACGCTAGATTTTCTGTAAATGGCAGAAAAGAAAGAAGCAGACGGTCATAAATACGTGAATGGGTCTGCTGCCATTAATATAGAGGAAACATTTTCAATCGCCTGTAGGTGACAGCAATGAGTTTATTAAGTTCCATAATACAAAGAAGAAACAACACCCGGAAATACGTTTTTAGAACCGCAACTCTACACATTCGTCACGTTTTTGTGACCAATGTTACCTCAAGTCTGTTCATTTGCAGATAAAGCAACGACACTGTCCGCTGCGAAAGTCTGCTGTTGACATGCAGCGCGTAAACGAACCTCATCCGCTGTTCGGAGGCGCTTTGTCGGCCATCCTCCCTCACGGCGCCGCGGACGTGAGCAAGATGCGGGAGATTCCAGACAACCAGGAGGCGTTCGTCCACACCCGAACCGATCAAAGTCTCATCGTGGAGCTGGTAGAGTACCAAGACCACGTGGCGGACCAAGACGCGGCTCGGTACCACTTTGAGGACATCGCGGGTAACAACGCCGCCACTCAGCCTGGCGCACAGGAGGTGACGGAGGTGGTCGCCTTGCCCAAGTCGTCAGTCTCCCTGTCGGCGTGCAGCTCCGCCTGGGCGCTGACGGGCACCCAATACGTGTCCAAATACAACGAGACGGCGAGGAACCGGGTGAGGCTTCACCTTGGCGTGTTCCGCCTGCCTCAGTTCGGCACCGACGTACTGGTGACGTTCAACGACCCGCAAAGCATCTGCCCCGAAAGTAGTAGCAGTCCTGCGGCTGTGGGACCTGGCGTCGAGCCGTGGACTGTGGAGGACTTCCAGCACCTGCTGCAGTCCCTGACACTGCATAACCCAGGACTGTTTGGCTAAAACGCTGGGGTAGGGACACCTATGGACAGTTGGACATGAACGGACCGTGAGAGAATTTGAACCTTCATGGCATGGATTTGTAAAAGCAAATCAACCAATCACCCCGCCCTCCTCCCCCAAGGTTATTTGATTGCTTTTTCGGCTAAATAAATGCACCAAAGTCAAACACCATCTGTTCCGTTATGCCAATTGACTTCCAATTGATAAATTAAAAGACAATTTCTGACGTTTAGGAAATGCTGTCCTATGGTACTTTGTTTTGTGTGTGCCAGAACTTGAGTTTTTGGTTGATTTGCGTGTGTTTCGTGAGCCAAAATCTGAGTCGTGAGTGATATTCAGATATACAAATAAGGCAATTTACAGTACCATAATACCCTCAGCCAGAGACTTCACTTCGCTCACGAACTCCACAAATATCAAGTTGGAATGTTCCCATCACTTTGGAAGGAAAAAAAAAAGGTTTATTCCCCTACCTCCGTCCCTCCTGTTCTGTTCAAAACATTTCTGGAAAGTTATTAATATGCTGCTTTTGAAACGTAAGATGACCGTCATCCATTTGGTATGCGGCACAAAGCTCTCTTCTATACTCTTGTGGCTTGTTGTTATTCTTCATAAGAATGTCTGGAGGTTTTCATGTGTGTCAGGTGCACTCTCGTCTGTCCCTCTGGAACCCACATCAAAACCTCATCGTCTTAAACAATCACTGCAGATTGAGACGATTAGCTCACACAGCCCTTTTTTGATCACACATTTGCAGTGCATAAAAGATCCAAGATCCTAACCCAACAACAGTTTTGAAGCAAACAACAAAATTACCACACACTTTATCCTCCCCCCCCCAGAACAAAGGGCCCTCTTGCCTAAAAAGTAGCATTTAAGGATGGCCCAAAACTGCTGAACAAGAAGCATACGTTCAATGCAAAAACTCATGTTGTTTTCCCACCTTGCCCCCCCCCCAAAAAAAAACACCAAGCCAAAAGGTAAGCAGAGCTGCATTGAACTTTGCTGAAGACATTGATTCGAGTGAGCTTCTGATGAGCAGTACTTGATGGCTCCAAACTGTACATTTTGACAAAAGTATAGAACAGACATCTTGGAAAACACATGGGAACCGGTTTAAATTATGGGAAAAAAATGAAAAATGTCTCCTTTAAAACCTGAACTAAAACAATACGCAAAGTTTTTTACGAATCCTGGACCAGCTTATTTTTATTTCCCGTATTTCTTATGGGGGAAAATGGCTAGCATCAAGAAGCAGATCGTATTGGAACTTTAGAAGTTCGACCATGCTTCTATAAATGTGAAAGCACGTGATGCTTTGTGCGAGCCACACGTGCGGCGCTGGTGCTTCACGTGGACTGCACCAGTGACATTTGAACTTCCTCTACCGGGAGTTATGACTCCACAGGTCATTTAATAGCCAAATTCCCATGTTATTACAGTTTTGTTTGGGCTGCAGACCCCTTCGCCCCCCCACCCCTCTTTACCAACGTCCGCCCCCACTGCATCCAGCCTGAACAATCATCATCGTTCCCCGGCTGTAATCTGCTGCACTCATCAGGCCTCTGGAACTTTTCTCATGTGATTTATGCTCCTTTAAGATCAAATCTTTTGTGCTTGGAAGCTACGTGCAACCGGAAAGTTCTCACAGTGCTTTACTTTTCCCAAAAAATTTCCAGCGTTTTTTGGCGTGCAAATAAAAGTTTTTTTTCTCCACGCTATGTTACAGCCTTATTCCAACAATTAATTATTTTTCTTCCCCTCACAATTCTACACACGTCTCATAATGACAACACAGCTTTTTAAAAAATGCTTGCCAGTTTATTGGCAGCAATTACAGCCTCGAGTCCGAGTAATCGGATTACTGTAATGATTACTTGCTTAGTTACAGTCGTTGATTTTAAAAGTCATCATGTTGAATCAACATTTACTTTCATAGTTACATTCAGCAGCTGCATAAGGCATATCAGTTTGCTAAAATCTCACTTTGATGTCGTGCGCAGGATTTTGATGGGAAACCGGATTGTAACATAAAATGTGGGAAAAGCATAGCACTTTAAATTTTTACCGGGTGCACTCTAACCCTTGCCAGGTTATGTCTTGATGAGCCACTGGGGAACAATAAAACAGCTCTTGATTCATTCGCTGAAATGTTTGCATAGTTTCTGCATGATGCCCCCCCCCAACCCCCCATTCACAAAAAACATGTGTTTAAAATAAAATGAGCAAAACATTTATTACGAGCAAATGACTGCAAGCACACATTGAGCTCACTTGTACTGAAGTAGAAACTACTCAACCGCAACAACACGTTCACTCAATCGTCTGTCTTCTTCCTCTTGGCGTGTGGTGAAAAGTGCTCTGACATGGCCGCTAGTGCCCGGTATCGATGAGAAATTGAGTTCTTGACAGCTTTCGGCAGCTCCGCATAGCTGGAAAGAAGGGAAAGGTGGATCTTGAAGGAAAGGGCATTGGGAAAAATTGAATCTTCAATGGCTTGTATACAAACAGTTGTGCCTCTGGTGTGCCTGCCCATCCATCAAAAATGTTATTCCTGGTATGTACATATTTTTTCATTGTTGTGGAAAATGTAAGCGCTGGCTGTGAATACTTCGCAAATTAGCACTGGTATGAATGGAACATCCAGTACTGTAGATGTTCTGTCCCACAGTTAATCTATGGGTCCCCCAAGTGGTAGGAACAAGGCACAAGCCCCTACGTTTTGTCAAAGCCTTCTGGCTGGAAACAAGGGTCCCATCCAAAGTCTCGAGGGCCCCTTGGTTCCACGATGCACCCCTGAAAAAAAATATAAATGATATCACATGAGATAAGCAATAAAAGGTTGAGAATGTGACGTTGAAGGAGGATGAGCGATGCCTGTGTTATTCCTCTGAACAGCTCCACCGGCTCGTCTTTTCCGGACGTAAATGCAAACGTGCAGAGGGCCCATGCGGATTTATCCTCAAAGCCGGCGAGGAGTTTGTACAAACCTTTCAGGAGAACACACAATGAGAGTTTTACCATCAAACAGTAACAACATGATTCTTGCTCACCTTCTGGCTGGAGCTTATCCAGAAACCACTTTCTGCAAAACAAAACATTTTAGTTGGAAATTGCCGCAAGCTTAAAGGGTCTGTATATATGACAGTCTCATGACTAACATGTAAGGGCCTGGCAAGCCTCCCAATGCTTTGAAACATAGACAGGTGTCCTCCACTATGACTGGGCCGTCAATCTGAACAAAACACACAAGTCAATAAACTTTCATAATGACAATGTGAGCATTATTTACTGTTAAGATGCATTGACGCTTGCATCCAAATTCGGGTTACGTCGCCACCGTAAAACTGGACCACCATTGTAAACCGAGAGCCACCAGTACACTCCAGAGTCTCCACTTTGGAGCAAAAGGTCATTTTCTTGCTGACCTTTTCAGATAAATGTGTGTGTTTCCTTCTTACTTATTCACCACATAGAGGGGACTCTGAGGACCCCCTACATAGGATCAAAATATGACATTTTATTGTAGTGAGTGCACCTGTCTTGCCGCCTCCTTGCACTTCTGTATGGAAATCTCATCTGGCTCTCCTTGGTATTCAGGCACTACATGGAGGGATGGATGAAAATATCGATATTCTAATCAGTGATGGGAAATTAATGTGTCACACCAGCAACAGTCGCACATAAACACTTGTACAGTATTAATAATATAATCAACTGACTAAACATATAGCCAAGCACATGAATATTTTGCCAGATTTATCACTGTGTCAAAAACGTCATACTTACAGTCAATTTTCTTCGAGATAAGTTTGTACGGAAACTTGTCGCCAAGAATCTGAACTACCTGTAAAGACAAATTAAATCGGTAATCGATTAGTATGGTTTGGCTGCACCACCACAGGTAACCAGCAGCTGTCTCCGTGTGCAAGAAAAAGCACCGAGTGGAGTCACATGAAGCATATTATCGCGTCTCTCTCGAAAGCACGCCAGGCTTGCTTCGCCTCGCAATTATTAATGAACCTATGCTTACTTCTTCAAGTTTTTTCGCGTTTCCAGTGACAAACACCAAGGAACGTCCAGCCGGCACCGCCATGTTTGATCTTCTTCGTTTTCTTCTTCTATGGTTTATCATTGAATCGACGGACGGGTTTTCACATATTAGTGAACAATATATATATTGTGTTTTAACAATACACATTTATCTTAAAAATAAGTGATTTGATGTAGCAACTAAAATAGTATTTTCTTTTTTTTTTTATTATTATAGACTACTTGTCCAACACTTCAAGACAATTATTATACCAGAAATAACTGCAGCCGGTTATAATTTCATACGGAGTACAGACGGAGAGCACCGAGCAACAACCAATACAAAGCTGCTTGTCAAGTATTAACCAATCAGTGAGCCTTTTTGAAATATATTATCCAATCAACTAGCCGTACGTCTTGTAATGTAGTCCGAGCTCAACATTGCCATGAGGATAGCAAAAGTCTAGTTTCAAGATCTGTGTGCACAATATTTTAAAAAATAGAATCAGGTAAAACAAACAATGAATTTATTACCTCGAACTGCCGAGGAGTTCAGCTCTGCTGAGTATTGGGAGAGATTTTTTAAGAAACGCGGAGAGAAGTCATTCGAGTGGTACGGAGACTACAACAAACTATGCGGCGTGCTGCACAAATACATCAAAATGCAAGACAAGGTAAACAAACATCATACTTGGTTTTAGTTTCATTTTAACAAAACTTGATGAACAACAATGCCAGCCATTTGATCTTCCAAATGACAGCGGGCATGTACAAAAGCAATACTATAAACTTGCAGAAGACGTTTAGTTGATTTTCAAGCTTGATTATAATTCACGATGTAAGAAAAGCAGAAGAAGAAAACAGTGATAGTTTTGTTTCGCAATCCAAGATGATGGTCCTAATTCACTGTGTCTTCCCCTCTACTGTAAAAGGAAAATGGAAGTAATTTTTATTTGGATTGCACTTTTCACACAGAGGAAGAGAAAGTGCTTTTCAAAGTTACCCAACAGCACAATAATATGATACCAGATTCACCAATCTGACCATTGACCTGTAAGTTTTTTTTTAACTAAATGCTAAAATGCACATGAAGCGAGCGCAAGAAAAGCAGAACGGGAATGATCTGGCTGAACCTATGGGATCTTGACAAAAGCCTTGTGGTAATTTTTTAAAATCGCAATAGTCAAGAGATGAGGAGGCAAACAAACAAATCATCATTTCTAGTTCATAATGTGATAATAGGGACCTTAGTTGAAAAATACTTTTAAAGGATGACAGTTTTAACAATCTGTACCTAAAAGCCACTGTTTTAACCAAAGCTGTCCTATTTCGCATTTGAGGTGCTGGTGGTGGGCTGCGGAAACTCTGAGTTGAGCGAGCAGCTTCACGACGTGGGCTACAAGCACCTGACCAACATTGACATCAGTGAGACTGTGGTGTCCCACATGAACCAGCGCAATGCCGAGCGGCGGCCTGACCTCAAGTTCCAGCAAGTGGACGCAACCCAGATGCCGTACCATGATGCTTGCTACCAGGCCGCTCTGGACAAAGGCACCCTGGATGCAATGGCATCAGAGGAAGGAGGAGATCTGGCAAGGAATATGCTCACTGAGGTACAAAAAAAGTTAATCACAGCACGTGCAGACTTTCAGGTGTCATTATAAATCCAAATACTTGTCGACATTCAGTAAGTGTACATTTACGTATCTATTTGGAGGTGGGCCGTGTGCTCAGCGTAGGCGGAAGGTATGTGTGTATCACACTGGCTCAGGAGAGTGTGACCCGCCTGGCCGTGGAGCACTTTGTCCAGCTGGGCTGGGCAGTGAGGCTTCACTGCCTGCAGGAAGAAACCAGCGCAGAGGAGGACGAAGACTCCTTTGCTCTCCCCATTTTCGTCCTGGTCTGCACAAAATTCCGCCAGCCCATGCCAACGCCCATTCTGGAGTTTTGCCTTGGTGAAGACGGCGCCCCGAACCGTCTGGCGCTGGCGGCCGACTTGCTGGCGGCCGTGCGGGAACGGCAGGCCTATTCTGTCCTAAGGAAGCGGTTGCGCACCCGCACGGATGCCGACGCTGACTCGTCGCTAACACTTTGCCACGCAAAGACCGGCCTGCCCAGATACACTCTCACGGTACAGGATTCACCGCCAACCGCCAAAGTGCCAAGGTTCAACCAGTTTGCCATATTCATTGGTGAGCTTTATCTATTTATTTTTCTTATTGTCTGTTATAAGTCACCAGACACAACATTAGATACACCAGCACAATCCCTTGCAGTGTTTCCCAACCACTGTTGTGCTCATTAGCATGCTGCAAGATCTTTGCACATGCCAATTTCACTTAATTCACCTGAAAATTATTATTTATTCACTTATTTATTCACTTTATCATGAGGGGTATGCTCCAGCCCCACCTGTGTTATAGAGAGTCCATATAAAAAAGAAAATACCCCTCCCACAGGCTTTAAAAACACGATCTGTTTTCAGGACACTTTAACTTCTTCAAGCACATTTTCTAAAAGAATTCCTGAGCGTCTACTCTCATTCACTTGGTGGCACAGTTCTCCAAATTAGACGCGGAGCATGCTTGCATCAAGTAATTATCACTCCCAGTTTAAGTTTACTGTAAAACTGTCACATTTAAAAAAAAAAACAAAAAAAAAACACTTGTCTAATGAGAGTCTGCTAGCTTAATGCTAACATATGAAACGCCATAGAACGGAAATTAGTATAGATGTTATAGTAATGATAAACCTTCAGACAACTGCTACTTCAACACACAATTGTGAATGTTTATAAGGAGTATTGAAGGTTGTTACAGAAGAATACATCTTGGCAGGTGTCTGTACTGTACGCCATCTTTGTTGAACCCGTCTATCCCTTGCAGTGCCCCAAGGCAGTGAGACAGCATGGCTCTACAGCTCCAGCGAGGGCCGGCGGCAACTGGCAGCCAGCGCCAACTTCCGCCGCCTGGTTATCGTGGCCATGCACAGGAATCAAGAGTATGCCGACATGCAGGCCGTCCAGTCGGAACTCTCGCCCATGGTGATGGACCTGGCCCCACCGGGAATGCCAGACAATCAGCAGGTGGATGCCGAGGATTGACTTGACATCCAGCTCGTGTGGATGTTGACCGGACGTTTTTGGGACTTGTCGTTCAGGTTCCGTTTCTGTCAGTGGGTGGCGACCTGGGTTGGCGAGAGGAGGTCAGCAGGGGTGTGAGCGAGCACAGCGGTGAATACTGTGTGGAGAACGTCAGAGGGGAGGACGGCGAGCTGTACCGCAGATTGGTGTTCCTGTCCAACGCGGCTCTGGTGCAGTCCGAGAGTCGTCTCGTCTCCGCCAATAGCAGTCAGTTCACGTGTTTTTTTTTTTTTTTTCCTCATTGATTCATTTTGCGCTGTAACTTTGTATTTCAAGGGTGCTCGAGAGTTGTGAAAATGGAAAGTGCTAGAATTTTGGATCAAGTCTGAGTTGGTGTTTGTTCATATTAGCTCAGGAATTCAACTTGAGGCTTTCATGCAGCCTGTTGGAATGGACATGTCTACCCAGTTTCGTGTCTATTGGTAAAACTGGTGTCCGAGGCTAATTTTTGCTAAAATATTTTTAGCCCCAAAATGGCTACCTCTAACCAGCTTCCTGTTTGATCACAGACATTGGTCCTTGAGACTTTTAATATCCAAATTTCATGTTGATCGGTTAAAATGGTGTCAACAACTTACACCTTCTAATTTTTAAAATATTATTTAAGCCCCAAAATTGGCTTGCACCACAATAGCCATCTTCTTTTTTTAGACTTTTTCATGTGTCTTGATATATATCTGCTTTTGCGGCGATTGCTAAAAGCACGGTCAGGTGCTACTATTTTAAAACTTTCAAGCGTTGGCATTCGCCCCAAAATGGTCACATCAAACCACAATGTACACATTTTTGTGGTCAATTTTGGCTTTGGATACTTGTGACTTTTCCATGCACATTGTTGTAATATGTCCACCAAAAATTCATGTTGATCTGTAAACTACAGTTACTCATTTTTTCTAACTTTGGAGCCCTGGAATTTGCCCCAAAATGGCTGTAGCAACACAGGATGGCCTATTTGCTGAAAATGAACTTATGTGTATCTTTTCCTGCAGCATCAAGTCATAAGAAGAAGAACAAAAAGAAAATCAAACAGCCGCCATCGTCCTCCCTGTCGGTGCACAGCGGCTTCCTCTGCTGTGCCCATCACGAAGTCATGGTGGCTGGTCTCGCCATGCTGGGCATCGGCAAAGAAAAAAACAAAGGTGAAGTAGAGTATGCATTTCATATGAAAGAAATCCTTCACGATATGAATGCTTCTTTGTCTGTTTGTGCTCTGTGATTGTCTGGCAACCAGTCCATGTTGTAGCCACTCTTCCCCCACCACCTTAGCTGGGCTTGGGATCGGCTCCAGCTCATCTATGACCTTAAATTGTGCATAGGTGTGAATGTGTGTAGCCTGCTCAATATATTTTCCCAGCTTGACTTGTCTTATGGGCACCCCTTAACCCTTTCTCTCCCCTCCTTAAGATGCCCTGGTGTCAGTGCTGGTGATTGGACTCGGGGGAGGAGGCCTGCCCCAGTTTCTGCGAGACTTTGTACCCAGTGTGTCTGTGGAGGTGGTGGAGCTAGATCCCGTGGTGCTGGACGTGGCCAAAGAGTGGTTCCATTTTCGACCGGACGATCACCTGACCGTCACGCTTGGGGACGGCCTTGAACGTATCTGCACCCTGGAGAAAGACGGTGGGGGGACACCGCTCCCGCTAGCTGCCGCTAACGCAGTAGCAAAGTCGTGAGCGAGAAGTTAATGGGGTTGTCTACATCTTTAATCAGCGCTTCTGCTTGTCAAACCGCGCAAATTGCTTTGGCTAGCAGGGGAAGCTAACCTAGTAGTCTACATCTTCACTCGGTGCCTCTCTTTTACACAGCACAAACGTTTGCAGAGGCTAGCTAGAGAAGCTAACATAACAGCAGTTTATGATTTTACTCTATACTGTCACACCAGTCACAAAAAATCCAAATCAGTCAGAAAAAAATTTTGTTCATGACTGTTATCAATACCAGTCCAAGTGACCGTGTGCGTTTTGTCTCCAGGTGGTCGTTTGTTTGACGCCATCATGTTCGATGTGGACAATAAGGACAGCACATTGGGTATGAGCTGTCCACCTGCCGCATTTGTCGAAAGCTCCATCCTGCACAAAGTCAGCAGCCTCCTCACCCCTCGAGGTATTGTACACCTTGTATTTTGTAAAAAATAACCTTTTATTTGTTTACAACTAACTTCATGATATCATAGGTTACGTCCAACTATTTAAATACAAGCCCTTAAAAAGGCAATTGTCCATAATATTGTATGCCCCTTTTAATCCGTTCTTCTTTGGGCTGCCTAGGCATTTTCATTCTCAACCTGGTGTGCCGCGACTCCGCCTTGAGGAAAGACGTGCTGGAGCGTGTGAGTGGCGTGTTCCCTGCCATCCTCTCGCGAAAGATCGACGGGGAAGTGAACGAGGTGCTCCTCTGTCGCCGCCAAGGCGAAGGCATTGGCGTCCTACCGTCGCTGAAACAAGCGGGTCACGATCTGCAGAGAGCCCTGCACTCTGGCGTGACCCACAGCCCGAAAATAGACATTGCTGAGTTGTTGAAAGACATGAAAGTGGTGTGAGGGTGACTGGGACTCAAAGCAGACTCGGTGAATCCACAGTGACAAAACGCTAATGCCAAATAATAAGAAACATTTCGTTTTCATAAATATTGTGCGGTGAGGACTAAAATGGCCTCGGACGTCACTTTTTTCACATTTCATTATGCTAGTGCCTTATTCCAAAAAGGAATACTTTCATTTTTTTTCCCTCTTAAAATTCTAGATGCTATACCGCATAAGGAGAACATGACAAAGTTTAACACTTACAAATTTATTTACATGTATAGATTAAAAAAAAAAAAAGCTAATAATTCACGCCCATAACTATTCACTGCCAATGCTCGGTCCTATATTTGGCAGCAATAGCTGCCTCCTGACAAGTTTTCAAAGTTTTTAAAAATAAAGACAAAAAGAAGAATCCACATTTAATGGATCTGGAAAGTATTTGCAGCAATTTAATTTTTTAGTTTTGTAGTTTTTATTCCAAATTGAATAAATTATACATTATAAAGGCAACACTCATTGATTTTTTTTTGTATATTTAAAAATATATTTGTGCCAAAAAAAAGGTGCTGAGTGCTTCATGAGAGTAGTCAGTCCAACTTTTTGACATTTTGTTACAGCACTATTACAAAATGCACAACACCTGATAATGACAACATGGGAAAAAAATTATGCAAATTATAAATATGTAAAAACAAAGCTCATATATATATATATACACATCTAAATGTTCATAGCCTATGCAATACATTGTTGGTGCATATTTGGCAGCAACTGCAGCCTCAAGTCCTCATTATGCATCAGGCTCGACACACCGACTGTATCTTTGGTCAGTGTTGCCCCTTTCGTCTGTTAGTTTGAATGGGGAGCATCAGTCCACGATGTTCTAAACAGGATTCAACTTGTAACTGTGCCCAACCGTGCCAAAGACTGGGAAAGTGAGGTTATGGTGATAAAACAGCCTAGTTTAAGTCACCACAGTAAGGCCACTGCGACCTCCAAAGCAGAATATTGTTGGTGCCTCGAAACAATCCTATCACTGAAGCCTACTGACAATTCTTTCGACTTCATGCTTGGGTTGTGCTCAGACATGCCCTGAGACCAGACATAAACAGGTGTGTGTTTCTAAATCGTTCCAATCAGGGTTTACCACAGGTGGATTCCATTTAATATGTCGAACAAGCCCAAGGATGATCAATGGGAACAGGACGCACCTGAGCTTAGGTTTGTGCTTCATAACAAAGACCGTTTCCATTTTTTTCCCATTGTTATTAAATTTGTTTTAAAAAAAATCGCCATTGTGTGGTAAGAGTATAATTAAAAGAAAAAATGAATGTAATCCATTTCGGAATAAGGCTGTCACGACATTGTGGGAAAAGGGAAATGTGAATACTTTTGTATTTTGTTCTTTTCTCGATTTAATGTTGCGCGTGTTATTGCAAAGTAAAGCAGCAGTGCATTTTATCTCATCTAAATGGGTCTTATCTCATTTACACTCTGCATTATTTCACCCATATTTTTAGCGCCAGGATTCCATTTCACTCCCCTCAGGCTGCACTCCTTTGCCCCGCACACGCCTCACTACCTCGGAATGAGGAAGAGTTATTTACAGTAGAAGTGGAATTGACCCCCGCGTTTTTAATTCGATCATTTAAATTTCCTGCATTAAAGAAGGAACAGGAATTACAATCGTATCATATCCACAAATATAAATATGTGTTTACATGAGAGGATATTTTACAAATGGTTGTTTTAGGCGCATGCGCAGACCTTTCGCGCCCGTTAGCTGTCAAAAGTTGGGTGGTTTTAGTTTTTTTTTTTCTCTCTCTCTTGCTCTCTGCGTGCTCCTCCACGTTCTCCTCTTTCAAGCTAACCCTGGAGCCCACTCAGCATCGCGGCTAACTTCCTAAATGTCTACACGGAGGTAAGGAGAAGCGAAACCGTGTGAAAAGTGAGCCTGCGTCAACAAAATAAGCTTAAGAGTGCATTAGCGGTTTGGTTCGCCCGAAATCTGGACGCTAGCTCTTGTGAACTAACAAGTTAGCAAACACGCCCCTAACTTAAGTCCCTTTAAGAATAAGTTGTTTGTCTTATTAGTCATATAAATGTAAGAGTACCGGTGTCGTAAATTATTCAAGAAAACGGAAGAATTTGGTCGCACCGTTGCTATGGGCAACTGCGGGATGGGTCGTCGCCGTGAATGTCATTGGACGTAACACTGGGAGGCTCTTGAACGCATCATGTGACGATAATAGCATTGTGTATTCTTCATGTTGCCACAACGTGTCCATTTCTGCCGCCTTTGTTTCTTTACGGTGTGTCAAGTGTGATTTTTGAGTGTCACTTTATCATCTTTAGCTCCAACTTGCTGTTGATACGCGGCGGGGCAGCCCTCTTAAAAGTTGAGGGGGAGTTCAGGGGGGCGTCCCGGGGCTCGGAAATTCCGACTTTACAGCAACACCGCCACCTCCTCTTCCTTCACCACCACCATCGTCGCCGTGCAGCATGATCTCGATGATCAATCGTCTCCAGGACGCCTTGGGCAGCGCGGGTCTGAGCTACAGCCTCCTTCTGCCGCAGATTGCCGTGGTGGGGGGCCAGAGTTCTGGGAAGAGCTCGGTGCTGGAGAACTTTGTGGGCAGGTAAATTCCAGTGAATGTTAACTGGGTGGATCGAGTGCTGCTTGGGAAGTTTTGACGTATTGAGTGATGTGATTTTTATTCGTTCTGCTGTACAATATGAATATAATGCAGATTAAGTGCATCTGGCATCAAGCGTCGTCAATGGCAGTGAATGAATTTTGAGAGGCAGGATGGTGTGGATGACTCAGGTTTGGCACATCTGCTTCACAGTTATGAGTTTTGTGGTTGCATGGTCCCGCCATGCTTGCATGTTTAAAAAAAAAAAAATTATATATTTACTCAAAAACTACCCCAAAATTAATAAAACTCTACATCATGAATGGCCAAGTTTAAATGATGTTCAAAACTGCTGAACAGCAAAACAACGTCAAGTAGAAGAATCCAATTTGTGCACAGTTCACAAGTCAACTCACTCAGTTTTTTAAAATGTTTTTTTGTCCCACAAATACCTGTGTTTCAAAGTCCCCAAATTTTTCATAGACAGACTTGCTCACCTGTGCAACACAGTGCAGTAAAGGGCAATAAGTAACGTTCACTCTGCTTTGTTGACGGAATCCCGCAAAGGCGATGCATCACCTCTGCTTCGTGGGTGCACCACCCATACAACTGCTTGTCCAAGTCACTTTATGCGTTTCTGACACTATTAAGCGTTGAATTTATTGCAAATCCTTGTTTATATGTGTGCAGTCACTCGTGCAAGGCATACCCCGCCTCTCACAGAGTCAACTGGGATAGGCCTTAGCTCACCCGTGACCCTAATGAAGACAAATTCTGTCGACTCTGCTGGATAACTTTACAAAGCAGTAAATAGCATGCAATGTGCTGAAAAACAACGTCCATTACCTGTCTGTTGGTCATCTTCAAAAAATATGACTTAATTTTTGTTTTATTATACACTGCTTAACTTGGGTTTTACACGACACTTGGGAATATTGAAATTTGACTCCAAACATTGCCTGTACTGTCGATAAGAAGTTCATGACTGCGACTGTTTGAGCCTGGAACAAATTTGGCATTATTTCCTATGGGAAAGATTGTTTTTCAAGTCAGCACGGAATGGATTGTGGTCTTCAGTGTGACAAAATGAGCACAGATTTTTGTGTTTCAGCATGATAAGATCCAAAGTAAAGTCCAAGTCTGATAGTGATGTGCAATGTGACAAGAGGGTTCATTTAATTCTGCCCCCCCCCAAAAAAAAGCACACTGCCTTGTGACTCATTTGTCAGTTTCCTTCAAGATTTTTTTTTCCCAGACAATGCAGCTCCGTGATGCGGAGGAGACCACTTGAAATCCCTGAAGTCCGGATTAGGATTTGTTTCAAAGTGACGCCTGAAGGCCTTGTTGTACTCACCTTCCTGACTGTGCATTGATATTTTTCAGTTCCTTTGTTTGACTGCATGTTATGACATATCCAGTTTGGGCTCTCTGCCAGTAGTGTGATCAGGAGCAGGATGCAGGAAAACAAACATCCCAATCAAGATTTATATGGGAAAGAGGATTTTTTTTTTTTTTAAAGCGTTTCAGACAACCATGTGTGGACTGTGTTGGCGCAAGTGTTAGTTTCCGTCTTCTTTTCAGTGTTCGTATGTTTTATTTTCTCTGACAGAGACTTCCTTCCCCGCGGTACTGGGATTGTCACTCGCAGACCTTTGGTGCTACAGCTACATCACGCCGACACCGGTGAGTGAGGCTTCTGTTGACTCAACGTGTGCATGTTGGCAGTTGCATTTATCCGCGTGTGCTTGGCGCTGCCGCTAGATGGCGTAAGAGAGAAAAATCAGGTAATTTTTAGGGCCTCTGTGCAGGATTAATTTGAGAGTACAAAAAGTTGCCTTCCTTGGGCGATGACACATCCTGTCACTCGTGGAGACAGCTCATTATCACAAAGTTGGAATTTCACTTTTCAAAAAATTGCTGTGGATTTGTGCATGTGGTGCATGCAGCAGACTAATTGCCACACAACATAATGCCCACCACTATGACATCAACCAACGTCACCAAACAATGAAGTACAGTATCTAACGAAAGTGAGTACATGTCTTACATTTGTGTGGCTATTTTATTGTATCTTTTCATTGGACAACACAAAGGAAATAACACTTTCACGATGGGAAGTGCTCACTGCTTGTGTAACCGTAAATTTACTGTCCCTTCAAAATAACTCACAGCTATTGATATCTAAATAACTTGCAATAAAAGTGAGTATACCCCGAAGTGAAAATGTCAAAATTTGGTTGAATAGCAGTTTTCTCACATGATATCATGTGACTCATTTGGTCTCACGTCTGAACGGAGTGAAGGTTTGGTCTTAATTGATCCCACACTCTCTCAGTCTGGTCTCTGGTTCAATATGGAGCCAAAGTGCAAAGAACTCAGAGGAAAAATAATACCATAATTGTTGCCCTACGTACAGATACACTATGGCTAGGCTTAAAGTTGATGACGCAGCATGGTGGCCAAGACCAAGCAATGGTTTAACTCCATGTCCAAGAGGCTTAAGGCAGTGCTGGAAAATAATGGTGGCCACACGAATTATTGACACCTTGGGTTGAATTTGTACAATTTTAATAAGGGGTTTTCTCTCTTTTGTTGCCAGCATGGGAACGACCCCTCGTAATACTGATACTGACCATTATTGGAGCAGCATTGATCTGAAAGTGGATTCCACAATGCCACACATCTTTCCTGTCTCTCTAGAGTATGGGGAATTTTTGCACTGCAGGGGAAAGAGGTTCTCGGACTTTGATGAGATCCGCCAAGAAATCGAGGCAGAAACCCATAGGCTGACAGGAAACAACAAAGGCATCTCTCCCATCCCCATCAACCTCCGCATTTTCTCCCCCAATGGTAATCCCGCCTCACGCTCGCATCGTCGTCACGCATTCCACTCCAAGCGCGTTAACATCTGTCGTGTGCAGTGCTCAACCTGACCCTCGTGGACCTGCCCGGCATCACCAAGGTTCCTGTGGGCGACCAGCCGCCAGACATCGAGTACCAGGTGCGTGACATGATCATGCAGTACATCTGCAAGGAGAACTGCCTCATCCTGGCTGTGACGCCTGCCAACATGGACCTGGCCAACTCCGATGCACTCAAACTGGCTAAAGATGTCGACCCACAGGGTGAGCTGCTGAGCCTGCCACACTTTGTAATTTGGTCCCCAACTTAAATCCACCCCCCCACCCCCAAAGTCAACAACTTAATCGAACAATGAAGTCTGTGCCACTCAGCGCAATGCTGTTTCCGACAGTATATAGTCTGGTAGTCATGAGAAAAAAAGCGAATCTTCACCCATCCTTGCTGCTAAGTCATGGGTAGAGAAACAAGGTGTGGGGCGGTTATTATGTAAATTAGGCACACTTTCATACTCTGGCAAAATTCCAAACTGCTTGCTCATAGGTATTTTTTAGAAATTGGCAAGAATTTACTTGGTTCTTTAAATTAGAACTTCATGGATGAGCAGATATTCCAGGGACACAACGATTTCTATCCAAGCCATTAAAAAGTGAATTTTCCATATGTTCCCTTTAAAATCTTCAAAATCTAATCTATATATTTTACTTCATCTACCCCCCC
>CAAKHF010006444.1:4451-21208 GCA_901007745.1 Hippocampus kuda | reverse complement strand
AAGTGCATAGAATAGAAGCTACAATAGTGGCTGAGGCTGCATTATGCATCCACTAGATGGAGCTACGCTAAAGGGAATACAATACAATACAATAGCTTTATTTATATTGTACTTTCACAACCGCTGCAGCTGTAACAATGTGCTTTGCAGAATGTTTAAAATAGGGCGACCAAGAAATCAGAATATTTACCCATATATAAGGCGCATTGGCAGCTTTTGAGAAAAATGTAATGTTTTTAGGTGTGTATATATATATATATATATATATATATATATATATATATATATATATATATATATATATATATATATCCCTGCTGGTTTTATTTGTAATACTTCAGTGGTAATTTATTTATTTTTTTTGTCCGGAAGAAAACTCTTTTGGAACTCTTTCACGCTCCCAAGACTTTATCTCTTTATTTTATTGTCAGCAAACACATCAGCATGCTGCTCGACCAACAACGTGACTCCCCCCCACCCCCGACCCCCCCTTGAAACAGATTCTATTTAACGGCATGTGGCGTTTTCACTTGATCGCCCGCCACGGTGACCTTCCCTCTGTCCTCAACTACCAAACTATTGTATTGTGTTTCCACTGGCTCAGCAGTGAAGCTATTGATTTTTTTTTTTTTTTTATGGTGAAAATACAGATGGGAGACAAGGGCAATTCTGCAAAAATATGGAAACACAGCACTTAACAAGGGGAGATGCTCGCAGCGCCGCGAAATTCTTCATTGATTTTGGCGCAGGCACAGTCTAATTGATTCGGGCACATAATTTGTAGTATGCCTAATTATCGCCTGAAATAATATTAAACAGCATTTGTGGTTAATAGGTGTACCAAATTAGCTCAATGAATAAATTAGAAATGCCCCAAGCATTTTTGGTGCTACTTGTACTCATTTAATTGACAACAAAAAAAATTCTTTTGTACTTGTAATACATTTCAGTTTGTACTTAGTTGACTTTAACTAAAAGGAGTTGAATCAGCACTTGTACCAGAGGTTTTTGGTGTCGTTTTATGCAAGTATCTGTACATTTACATCTGTAGAGTGTCACCCCCCCCCAACCCCCTCCCCCTTTTTCACCTCTGCTGCTCTCCAGCAAAAGTAGACAGCTCGATCTGTCACAAACATTCATAGCCTAACCCTTTCGCGCAAGGCCCTTTGGCTAAACAGCTTCTGGTGAATTCCCAGAGTAAAACATCTGTCAAGGTGGCCTCCCAATCAATTGGTCCATCACACCTCCTTAATCACATAATCCAGGCCCCAATCAGTGCTGATTGGCAGCCAAGGCTTTCCTAATGGGTCGCTCCCAATCCATATGCGAGGCACATGTCTGCAGATGGTGTGCAGAGCATGTAGACTCACACTCACACACAAAGAATGGTCCAATCTGACTTGGAAGGGGAAAGCCTCAGAGAGATCAGGCTCATAAATGACTTAAAGCATGATGCCCAGAGCCCAGCTCCCTTGGGATATCGTTATATGAAACCACACTGCATTTGTGTCACCTTCCATGGTCTGGCAAAGATTCTCCGGATTCCAAGTGTTGCTCTCCATAGGACAGTCTTTGTGAGCCTTCATCGGTGGGTGAAAAAAAAAATGAACAGCACGTAAGTCTTTGCTTCTTTTTTTTTTTTTTCCCCCGAAAACCTCAACTTAGTTCTGCTGAAATTGCAGACTAGAAAAACACCATACTTGCGTTTGGGTTTTAGTTTCTGTCCACAGGTATTTGCTGAGATCATAAAGGGGTGACAATATAAGCCCATCTGTCCATGTGGACCCAGATCGAGAAACTAATTGGATGGCGCCTCATGTCGTTGATCTCGACGTTTCCTCGGTTGCAGTGGGAGCAGGTGGTTTTTGAAATAAGTGAAAGCACGGTTTTGGTTGGGCATCGTAAATTCAATCAATTTTCCTCTGTTAATTACTCGCTAGCAGCGCGTGAGAATCCCCGCTACGGCCCAAGATGGCAACCCGATTTGACGAAACAGAAATGAAAGCTTCAATAACAAACGGAAGAATTGAGCCGGCAACACAGACAACATTGTTGGTAGCCTTCTATTAAAAGTAGAAAAAGCCACAATGATGACGGAAGTACTTTACAAATGATAAGACTGGAATTTCCTCAAATGCACAGTGACAAGCCACAAAGCTTGCGGGAGAAAGTCTGTTGGACAGGAGACAAACTGGAGCTTTCTTGCACTGAAAAAAAAGAGTTTATGTTGAAATGAAGTCGTTGCACTTAATAATTACTTAAGTAGACTGTACTTCTTTAAAGGGTATCTGGATCCAGATGATTTGAATTTGTGCAACTACTTGACCGAATAAAATGGGAGTAAAATTCAACACTGCATTTTCTTCAGTGTGGCAAGTCAAATCAGACAATCCTGAAGCGCCCCGGATTGTATTGAAAGATTGTGGCAGGGAACTGAAATGTGCACTATGGAGAAGGCACCTTTCAAATTATATTTTTTCTCCAGGTCAATTTTTTTTTTTAATGCAGTAACTACTGGAGCACAACAAAGTTAGCCTGCTTTTCATTAGTTATTTTCTTTTATTTTATTTTAAGATTCATTTTCTCTATTTAATCATATCTCAGTGACAAAAGTGTTTTTTTCTTTCTTTAACAGTCAAGTGTTAAATTTCATTTTCATCCTCCAATAACTGAGTAGAGCGGACATGAAATGACCTTTTAAAAAATATAATAGCCAATAATTGTCTGGTTAGTGCGCAGTAAAAATGTAGTGGCACTGAAAACCTAGACACACACAAATTTAATTAGTTTAAAATATAGGGATGATGCCTCTTTTTTTTTTTTTTTTTTTTAATCAGTGTAGACTGACCATTTGCTAGCTAAAATTGAACAAATTCGTTTTTTTAAGTTTTCTTTTTCTACCCGCAATGAGAATGCTATAAAGCGATGTGGGCAAATTCTAAATCCTTCTACACGCGCATTACTTTTTGTATTTGTGAGTTATAGCTACAGGAGGGAATTATTCATAAATATCTTGTGTTGCACTTGTACTGTAAAATTGAAACTAGAAGCCACGATGCTAGAAACATTTAAAATAATTCCATTAAAATTTTGACCATCCAGAAGGAGGGGAACTACTTTGCAATCAGAAAAAAACACACACAAATAGGAACATTCTCCAAATCGTGATTTTAGTGAAGAAAACATGACAAACAAAAATGAGCATCTGATACTTTCTGTACAGACCAAATTCCAGCAAACAGTGACAGAAAGCAAACGAGCTCTCATTTTTTTGTGTGCTGTTTGGTTTACGATACAACTCCTAAAAAAAGTTGAAGAGAGCTTAGAACTCGGTCATCTTCTTGTGTGTATTCGCTTTGTTTTGTTCTCTCTGGATGGACAGCTCCTGAGCCTTCTGCTGGGCCAGCAGCCGACGAGCGGCCGACAGCTTCTGTTCCAGCTGCTTCACTCTGGACGCGTTCCTTTTTTTTTTCCCCCAGGACACAGACAACAAACAGATTAGGAGGTGGGGAGAGAGACATGCTGGTTTTCCGGGCTGCACTTTACCCAATGAGTTGGCCGCACGCGCCAAGTCTCACCTTGAATCCCTGCATCTCATTTTCACTTTTACCACAGACCTGAATTCCAATGAATCATCACTTCAAAATAACAAGTGGGATGCATTGCATTGAGATTAGGGATGAGTAGCATCACCACAATAATCATAATCAGTCATCAGTTAATCACGTCTTGAGCCAACCAAGGCCCAGTCGGAGTGTTCTGTGGCTTGTAAAAGCTTTTCATGTTTAAGGCAATTCCATTCGTCAGGCATCGGGACTAAGTAATTGATGTCAACACAAAAAGGTTTGCGTTTGCCTATAGCTGCCACAAGATGACAACCATGCACTTATTTTGTATTAGGCAAAGCTAACTAAATGAAGATCACTTCAACAAACATCCTTGGCACCAAGATGCCACCAGATGATGCCAATGTAACGTGTTTTCCGTACAATAAGGCGCACCTAAAAGCATTCAATTTTCTCAAAAGCCGACGGTGCGCCGTCTAATCCGATGCACCTTCTATATGGATCAATATTCTGATTTCTTGGATGTAGTATTATAAATGTTCTGTCAAGCGCGTTGTTACAGCTGCAGCGGTTGTGAAAGCTCTATAGAAATAAAGCTGTATTGTATTGTATTCCCTTTAGCATCGCTCCATCTAGTGGATGCATAACGCAACTGCAGCCACGATTGTAGCTTCCATTCTATGTGCCTTTTAACGTGGTGCACCCTTTTTATGAAAACCGTTTTAAAATACGCCATTCATTGAAGGTGTGCCTTATACTCTGAAGCGCCTTATAGTGCGGAAAATACGGTGATATTTTCATAATTGATGGTGATGGTCAAACCTTTGCATCATGATTGTCAATCATTATCATCCTTTCTCACTCATCTCCTAGTGGATGCTTCAGTCTGATAAGTTTTCGATTCTGCCTAAAATGGTACTGTATTTTGGATTTGTTTTTATGGACACGGGCATAAGACCCTAATGCATTATGTAACAGCAACATGGCGGACCCCGTTTTAGGCTTATTACAATTCTAAGCGTTGTCAACAAAATAATTGATAGAGGGTTAACCCCTTAGGCTGAGGGCAACTTTGCCGAAAACGCCTGAAAAAAGGTGCACCCAAAGTAAATTTGTAGCTGTTCATGTACCATTTGGAGTATCAGCATAGTTTTGGTCACTTTTTGAAATATTCAAAATCATTTTGAATATTTCTCCCAAACAGTCATAATCTGTGTAAGTGCTCCTCTCACTGAACTATGGATGTTTGAAAACAGAAAAAAGGCGAATCTTCTGTTCGTCTAATTTTTTTTCTTTCACAAAATCTGCCTTGAAAATGAATTTAGAATGTTGATTAGGACTTGAAAACACTACAGGATCAAAGCTTGAGGTCTCCCAAGTTCCAGTTCAAATTTGACAATTGTAAAATGTTGGGCACCATTCAAATCTCTAGCAACTCAGCTTTTAAAAGATGTATAACATGTTCACACAAGTACTTGGCTGACGACGTGCATCAGCGATTTGTTTTGACAGATGACTGAGGGCCCCTCGGTGGGCCGTCCTAACTTCAGAGATAATTAAAAGTAATTGTTCGTTGCAGCTCTAGAATGTCGTGAATGAAGCAGTTTTTGCAACTTTTTGTTCACTTCACTTTCACTGAACTCGTGAAGCTTCAAAATGCTTTTCTTACCTTTTTCGCCATGTTTGCTTCTATTTTTCTATGATTAGCTGTTTGAATTCAATGGACATCAAATGCCCTCGCTCTCTTCGGACTCATAGCGAGAAACAAGAAATTTGACAAAATAGCTCCATAAAAAAAACGTGAAAAATTTCCTGCCGCCCTCTAGCTGTGGCTTTCCTGAAGCTTGCTTGTAAGTCACATATTTCCTTGCAACACACAACCCCCCCTCCCCCTCCAAAAACCCAAGTCAGCAACAACTCATTCATCAGGGCACTCTTAAGTCAAGGGCCCTCTTGTATTACATCTTTGGATGTGGAACGCAAATTTGTACCACATTTGAAAATTTCCAAATCCAACTTTGCCCTGAAATGTTTATTCATAAAACATTCCCTGAAAGTATCGCAATTTCCAAAAGCCAGTAATACTGACCTGCCCGTTTGCCTGCTGAGCGACTGGGTCAGGTTCTGGATCTCCCTCTCAGTCTGTGACACCTTCTCGGCGACCTGGAACAGCTTCACATTCAGACTCCTCTTGGTGTTCTTGCCACCCTTGTAGGCCTCCACCCCGGTGAGTGAGGACGACCCAGCGGCCGTTGCCGCCCCCTCCTCGGAAGCGTCACTCTCCTTGGCGCCGAGCTTGCGGTTAAGAAAGTCAAAGACAGTTCGGCGTTCGCCGTTGGCCTCCCGCGGCTTCCGCCGACGCTTTGGCCGGCCTGTTTTCACGCCATCGTTTGGCTTGCTCTGAGCGCGTCTCAGAGTTAACTCGGCACACTGGTCCAGTGATTTCCCTTTGGGTACGAGCACCGCCATGACGGGCTCCACTCGACCTTCCTGCGTTTTCCCCAAACCTGCGAAAACAAGCGAGACAGACTTGCGGTGAAAGTTCGGTTTATGGTTTCGATTTGTATTCATGTCTGCTTCAATACGTCGAGACGCTCAAAAGATAAATCATGTTCCAATTTAGATTGAGGTCGATGATAAAGCGGGGCACTGTTTTAGGCGTGGCTCCTTTGTGATTGATATGTTGCAACCGCACCGATGTGGGAACGCATATCAATGGCACTGGAAACAGAGAAATAACCAAAAGCCGCATCTCGTCTCAAAAACGCCGACCCTGTCATGTTCTGTTTTCAATTTCAAATTGATGGCTCAACGCCGCCTACAACATCCTGGACAAAGAACGGGTTGTAATTCACATTTCTGGCTCTAATCGGATACACAACCTCCTTGACTTTGTCTTGGTCATGTTACCTTACAAATACAGATCAGTACATTAGATGGGGGAATAAAATAAAATAAAAATTGGCTGATGCCGCATGTTACAACTTTGACCTTTACTTAATAACAATGACAGCTGGTGGGTTTTTGAGATAAATGGTTACAGGCTTGTGTCATTGATCGATTATCAATTTTATTACCGTACGTTAACTAGCTAGCTGAATATATTTGTCCCCCTACGGTCCAATTTGGCTAAAAACTGAAACAAATGAGGAATATTTAGATGTTGCAGTGGGACCTCGAAGGTCATAAATCTTCTGTGCTGGGAATCTAGTTGACGATCAATTAGTTTGAATTAAAAATATAATAAGAGTAATTCCCATGGAAAATATAAATAATGTATTCCAAGGTCAAACTGGCTCCAGGAAAAAAATGTACTCACTGTACAGACATTGTTATAAGTCACGCTAAGTCCAACGTAAGATGTAATGTCAAGGTCAGTGTTCAATTCTTGAGCACTCTTTTCTTTTTTGGTAAATCAAGCGTAAAAAGAACTTAACCACGTTACATATGGCGATACTTAAGTTTTATTGCTGCGAATGAGAATCCGCTTATGTCGCTCCACTTGTAGAACGCTCACGCTTTGAGCTGTGGCTTAAGAGCCGTGGAAAATTTAGCCTTCAATAAATAACATTAGCTTGCAAGAAGGAGAAGATGGGTTTGGTGTTTCCATGATAACCTTGGATCGCTTGCTTTAGTAATCTTAGTGGACCATTCCGTCTTGTTTTGTTACATTGTCTTTTAACACAATGCACAGTGAAGCAGAAATCTCACTCCAAATGCTTCGGTGTCTCGCAGGAATTTGTGTTCTTCATTTAGTGAGCCGGCATGTGCAAAATTGAGAGCCTGAAACAAAAGCTTCGGGATCGAATTCAGCTTCTTCCGTGTGACTGTGACATGTCAAAATGTCTTTTTCTGTGGCTAGATAAACATTCCTTTTCCATTCTTCCTCCAAGCAAACGCAGAGTAGTACAGGTACATCAAAATTATTCAAAATCGTAGTGTTTCAAGTCCATTTTCACCCACCTTTGCCATATTCATAGCCCATCTTGAGCATTAGCTTGGATCCGATGCCTCTTGTGTGAGCCTCCCAACCTCCAAAAACGAAAGCGTTGTTTGCAGTCGATTCACCGCCGGAGCCCAAAACTGTTGGGAAAGAGGTTTCAATCAAACACAAAACACACACCAGAAATGTCTGGAAAAATAGGAACAATGCACTTTGACAAAACTGTGTACCACCAAAACAAAAGTCTCGTGTAAAATCTGATTGAAAATGACCTTTCGCATACGCTGCATCATCTTCGGCATCGTCCTGGTCCGAGTCGGAGGAGAGTGGGTCTTCTTCTCTCAGCGGTGGAATGATGCAGTCGGCTTCAACCACAGCATCTTTGAGCAGCAGTGAGTCAAACTTCACCGTGTAGAAGCCATTGTCCATATCTACATGAGGGAAACAACAAACATGCAAGGTGATTCTGTACCTGCTGAAAATGTTGCCAGTGTTTAGAGGTCAACTCAAGTTCATCTTTTGACGTTAACCCTTTCAGGGACAGCGGATACTACAGTGGACAAGCATATCATGTTATCCGGTTATCAGGATATGATTATTTAATGATTATATGATTATATAAGTTCATCCAGAAATGTCACAGAGAAGCCCAATATCTCGACCTTTTTTAAAGTACTCACTATGAATACATCCAGTAGATTTACTGTGCATACATGTTAATTAGGACCCCTGATGTAGTGTCAATAAAAACCGAGCTCGATCATTTTTTGCCAAGGGAACCTTTTTTTTTTTTTTTTTACACAGCTCTTGATGTCATTGGGTCATGCGGCTTTAAGCTTAACTTGTAAACTCTTAAACGAGCCCAGCACCTGTGATTCTGGCCGGGTACCAGATGCCATCCTCATGTCGAGTCAAGCAGGACGAGCCTTCCTCGAGGTTACTGAGGTCACAGTCCTGGAAGTCTCTGAGCTCTGACACGTATACCACTTCACCGTGGGAAAACCTTTGTGGACCGTGAATAAAGAAACAAGGCAGGGATTCTACAGCTGTGATATTAAGGATGTCAACATTGGGAATTTTTGAGTTCAAAGTAAACCAATGTAAAAGAATGTTCCCACTTGGCCAATTCTGTTTTTATAATAATAAGAACAATAATCACTGTTAAGAATAGTAATCAAGCTGATTTGATATTGATAACAACATGGACAATATGGTTTTGCTTCCACCTGCTGGCCAATATTTGCAAACACAAAATGTCTGAATTGAATTAGAATTATATAATAAACAACTCAATAAGTAAGTAAATACACACACACACACACACACACACACACACACATACACACACATACACACAGAGTAAGAGAGAGAGAGAGACTTCAGGATTACTCACTGAGAAATTAAGAAATTATGAAAATCAGATAGTGGTAGCAAAACAAGGGGCAAAATTCTAGGTCAACACCTTTTCGGTGCTTCTTCAGCTCACTGGAAATTCTGATTGCAAATGCATGAATACACAATGATGAAAATCGAGGTTAAAAAAAGGCACCTGCAGTTATCCTGGAAGCGACATTTGTCCTCGAGATAAAATGGACATGGTTTCATGGACTTCTGCGTGGGATAAATGTACAAAACTCTAACTTGTGCCTCCTCTCCATCTGGTTCCTCTGCCCCAACCACCATGGCATTGTGGTACTCCAGCGTCCCCCACGACGTCCTGTAAGGTGCTCTTACTTTGGTACCACTCAGTGTGTCTACCTCATCCCCGTCCTCTTCTTCACATTCATCTTCTACAAAATCATCAGTGTCCTGTTCTTGTTCCTTCAAATCAGAGCTATTCCCCGAAAACTCCCCAACTTCATTGTAGAAAGCAGCAAACTCGGACTCCAAAACGCCTTTTGTGTCAGTCGCAGGCTTTTGCGCATTGGCCGGCACTCCACTAGTGTCCTCCAGGGAAGCCAGAAGCAGACTCTTTCTGAAAGACAGCAGGCTGGCCTTGGTGAGTTCTATCAGATGACACAGGTCCTCTTTCAGTTTGAGCAGGTCACTCTGCTGGGAGGGGTCCAGGCCAGCAGCCAGAGTGGCATCCACTTGCTGCAGCTGGGCTTCATATGTAGAGATGGCGCCCTCCAGGGTTTCTTCATCCATAGTGTCACTCCAGGCTGGGCGGAACAGGAAAGAAAGGCATCCAGCCTTTGGGGAAAGTGTGCAAGAGAAATGCATCATTTAAAGTGGAAACGAGTTAAACTACCAAAATAGTGTGAATCACTTTTGATTAACAACCACATGTCGGCAAGTTCCAGCCATCCTTCCATTTTACAAATCACTTGCTTATCCTCACAAGGGTCTCAGTAATAAACCGTCCTTGAATCGGATCGCACCCCATGTATTGCGATACGTTTCGAATACTCTTTTATTGGAGAGACGCAAACCCCTGGATAATACATATAATAATAATAATAAGTTACTTGACAATATCCAAGCATTGGGGAGAATGATGTACGCTAGAGTGGTGAATTAGCGCAATCTGTCCGACTCGACTGTACAGTATTTACATGGTCATTGCAATTCCCATGCAGAGCGAACTCATTTCATTCAGTCCAAAACATTGAATATAGAAACACAGAATACAGAAAAATACCTAAATCATTTGCATTCATATTTTTTGCACACTGAATCTTTCTACTTCGAAGTCAGCTACGACAGGATTTTAGCAAATTCGATAAGCGCAGCAGTAAATGACATAGGACCTAGTGTGGCTAAAGTATTAGCTACCTTCGAGCTAGCTCTTAGAATTGGTCATCATCTGACTGGCATTACCTTCGTTATCTGGCTAATTATTTGAAACCAATGTCGCGACTGGAAGGGCAAAGACAACCCAAAAAAAATGTGCGTACAACTGAAATGCTTTACACAAGACCAAGACAGTACAGAAGTTAACCGGTTGTACCAAAATATATTTCATGAATAGTATTTCCGTTCTATACTTTTCAAAGTAAAAATATTAATGGCTGAGATAAGATTGTTCAATAATTTTCCTTTGCACAGTAATATTACTGTACTTAAAATTTTATATTAATTACTTGTCATTTTTTATTGGATTTTTGAACGACAATATGATTTTAGATCGAAATTGATGTCCTTTATTTTTTAAGATAATCAGAAGTAGATCATTTTAACCATCTGAGCTGTACTTCATTTTCGTCTCACATTAAATGAGTCATCGTCGCAAGAAAAGAACGTCATCTAACATTGGTTCTATGTCAGCTGGTTGCCAGTGCGCTTTTCTTGTGAAACATTTTATGCATTTTGCGCCGTAATGCGGGTTTTCTGAATTAATCAAATTGAAGGTATGTTTTCCGTCTTTTTTTTTTTTATGACGCGAACACAGCATCTCGATAGAAAGTTGCTACATATCTAGCTTTGATTGATTGATTTGATTTCTCCGATACTGGATGTCAACAACGTGTATGGTTCCTACTTCAGCATATACTGTAGTACACTATATAGTACTGTATAACGTTTATGAACATTGGCCTCTGCGTTTTGAATGCGAATGCAGTTTTAAAAGTCTAATGCTCTTTTCAGTACACGTATTGCTTGCTCACAGTTATCAACTACCCTTTTAAGTGACACCAACTATTATTAGAGAGATTGATAGACGGTCAGACGGACTGTATAATAATTTTGGAGGTGACCCTAGTGAGGACAAGCAGTTCGGATTAGAATGAATTCTTTAACTATTGAAGTTATTCTATATTTATAACGAGTCCTCTCGTTTTTCTTCCTGCTTCACAGAGAACGGGCCTAAGCTGCGATGCCGCCAAACACGGCCCTTATAAGCGATCCAAAGATCGCTTTTGCCTACCTTCGTCCAGCTTGTGTCAGGCTGACCCGTGTGCCTACTTTCAACCATGTTGAGACATTGAGTTCACAGTTAAAGGAGGTCAACTCTGCTACCCTGCAGCAGCTCCAAGAGTATGTCCTCTTCCCTCTCCGCTTTGTGCTCAAAGTGCCCGGATCCAAGAAGGACAAAGTGGTGCAAGCTGTGGTTGAAGCTATGAGTCACATCCTTGAGAATACCTGCATTCAGAGCTGGCAGACCTTCCATGAACTCTTCTCAGAGCTCTGCCTCTGCCTTTGTTCACCAGACAATCCTGGGAAACCTGCAGATACATCAGAAGAGCTGAAATTAATTGTGCTGAGATGCCTGAATGCCTTGTTTCATGCTGCATTTGAAGATATTGTATTCAAATTTTTCGAAACCACAATGCTGCCTGAGCTGGGAGCTGCCGTTTCACTACTTCTGGCTTTGGCTGAAAAGGAGAAATCCAGAGATGTTCAAATAGCGTCCTTGAAGGTACTTCAGGTGTTGACTCTGCAATGTGACTGCAATGAGGATCATGTAGTACCCTCCTCACAGCAGCGGGAAGCTGTAGGCAATGCCCTGGCTTCATTCTTACCTGGAGTTACAATGACAGTGACCCGAATCATTACAGGAGATGTCAGACAAGGTCATGGAGTCACAGTTAGGGCTGTCAAGGTACCATAAGTTCTTGTTCTTCTTAATATTAATTGTCAAGGCTACAAAGGCAACTTTTTAACCAGTTGTTTTCCGGACTGAAGTTTAACGATTGATAGTGTATTTTAACAAAAGACGTGTCATTTTACGCTATTTGTCATTTGAGGTTTGGTCCAGGACTGTCGGTCTCGTCATGGAAGATGCTCAGCTTCAGTCCAGTGAGCCAGTTAAGTCTCCCTCCATGGACCTGGGGAGGATTGGCCAGCTGATGGTTCATCGCACACCGAACTGGGTGAAAACCACGTTGGGAAAGCTCTGCTTGCTCCTGAAGAAGATCATCTCGAGCACGGTGGCACATCAGCACTGGAGAGTTCGACTGGAGGTGGTGGAGCTGGCAGACCACCTGCTGGACAGGTGCAGTCAGGCTTTGGGCGAGTGTGTTGGGCTGCTTCTGGAGTCACTAGTCGGAGCCATTAATGATGAAGAGCCCCGAGTCAGAGAGAGGTTTGTTTTGATTGGAAATGGGGGAGCGTGGCGGGCTCAGCGAAATGTATTTGCTTATTCCTGGCAGCCTCTCTCCTTTTTTAGGTGTGAAGTTGCACTCAGAAAGGCTTCCCAGAAAAATCAGATGTCTGTCAACGCCAAAGATCTCAGTTGTAAAAACAGCTCTCAAACATTCACTAACGTCCTGTCAGAGAATCTCCACTCTTTGGCCACTTCACTGCCCAGACTGATGCGCACTTCCGATGACCAGAAGAAGCTGTTTGTCCTCAATGTCTTTCTGGGTTATTTAAAGCTCCTCGGACCACTGGTCTCTGTGGTGCTGAACTCAGCGGTGCATCTTGAGAGGATTTCCAAAGCTCTGATGCAGGTAACTGCCGGATATTTCACACTGGATGAAAGGATATAACGCGGGTATAGTTTCCAAGTCATCAGCTGTAATTATCTGACTTTTTTTCTTTTTAAACAAGCCTCCCAATGATAACAGTATTTTTTTCGAAAATAGAAAACCACTGTTCCAAATTGTTCGTACAGCATTAGGAGCTGTATTTGTTGGAAATGTGAGAAAATGCTCTCAAGTAATGACTCCATTAAAATGTAGTCCAATTCTAAAGTGTCTTCAATACCCAGATTTCCCCTGCTGTCATCGCACAAACACCGTTGACAATGTGAAAACGGTACAGGCGATTGTACTCGTATACAGAAACGCAAGATTCCTACCGAGCTGTACAAATAAATTGCTGTTTTCGCAGGTACTGGAGTTGGATGTCACAGATGTCCGTATTGTAGAAGAACGAGGTCACAATGCCACAATAGAACCAAGCTCAGGTTCTCAGCACTCGGCTCACATCCGGAGGAAGCATTTTCTGTTCTTTACAGATGAGAAAATCTTTTCTGTGCTCACGGAGATCTGTCAGTTATTAGGTATGAGGGTTAATCTGTCACCGCCACCCGTCTGTCGACATGCAAACCCATGGTGTCATTTTCTTGTGTTGGACTTGTAGGTCACTATGGCAACATTTTTCTGCTGACGGACTTCTTCTTGGATCTGTACCGCCAGTCCTCGGCGTACAGGAAGCAGGCCGCCATGGTTCTCAATGAAATCATCCGAGGGGCTGCCGGCGTCACAGAGGGTGAAGGCGGAGGACTTCCTCGCTCCCCGGAAGACCTAAAAGCAGTTGTGACGCTGGTCATGGAGGAATACGTCAGCCTGAACAACTGGCACTTGATCACAGTCAATGAGGAAACTGACCAGGGTGGACAAGACCAACAGGTAAGGAGGCAGACGCCTTTCCATACAGACATGTTATTTTCTTTTTTTGTTTTTTTACCCATACAGAATGGTAAGCATACCCCTCTAAGTGCATGTGTATTGCTTTGCCTCAGGAATCTCAAATTCATGATAAATAAATAAAATAAAATAAATTAAAAAAACCAAACCGCAGTCATGCATAACGATTGTCCGTTTTCTATCCGTAGCTGCTGAAGCCGCCCATTCTCCTTCCCATATCCAACAGTCGTGCCAACCCTCTCCAAGTCATCTCTTCCGCCTGTGCCCCCTCGCCCACCTCAACAGTCCGCCAGCTCAATAGTAACATCTGGCAGCTTTGCATCCAGCTGGAGGGTGTGGCCTGCTTTGCCCAGGCCCTTGGACACGACTTCCGTCCCCTGCTAATGACATCACTGTACCCCGTGCTTGAGAAAGTGGGCGAGGAAACACTTTTGATCCGCCAAGCAGCTCTGGACTCCATGTGGGACATCAGCAAGGCCTGTGGCTACTTGTCCCTAAAGGACCTGATTAATGAGAACTCGGACTATCTGCTCAATGACATCTCGCTTAACTTGCAGAGGCTCAGCCAGCATCCGCAGGTAAGTTTGAACGTATTTTTGCCTTCAAGTTTTTTTTTCTCCGTTACGACCACCAGCTAGTAACTCAGAACTGGTCGTCGCTTTTGGCGTAATTGTGAACAGTCTAGACTGAAGGTCTTTAGAGCAGTAGAGCACTACAAGGCGCACCTAAAAGCATTCAATTTTCTCAAAAGCCCAACACTGCGCCTTCTATATGGATCAATATTCTGATTTCTTGGACGAATTAATAAAAAATTTCTGTAAAGCGCTTTTTTACAACTGCAGCGGTTTTGAAAGTTCTATTTAAATAAAGCTGCATTGTATTGTATTCCCTTTAGCATAGCTTTATCAAGTGATTGCAGATCGCAATGTCAACTACCATTGTAGCTTCTATTCTGTGCGTCTTATAATGCGGTGCACCCTATATATGAAAACAGTTTGAAGATAGGCCATGTATTGAAGGTGCGCCTTATCATACGGAAAATACCGTATTGGCCCGAATATAAGACGGTGTTTTTTGCATTGAAATAAGACTGAAAAAGTGGGGATCGTCTTATATTTGGGGTCTAGACATTATACCCATTCATGACGCTAGATGGCGCCCAATATCATGAAGCGCATGCTAAACTTGACTCCCCAGGCCAAAGTGAACCCCTGTCACGAAGAATAAAAATATAAATAGTGGTAGCACGAAGAAGAAAAATAAAAAATAACGGGAAGAAAGAAAAGAGAAGAAAATAATAGAAGGGATAACAGAAAATGGAGATACGTAGCGACAATCTGGAGAAAAGTGGGTCGAAGATCGGCTAGGTTAACCGGCAGCTGAGGAGAAGTTATGAGTTATTAAGATTTGAATGAGGCAAAATCACATGCTTTTTCTCTCAAATATATTGTTATAATCATTTGTTTCAGATGTACTGTAATTATTTTCTGTATAAAAATTAATTTGGTGTTGAATAAGTCCTTTTTTTTTTCAAACTTGAGTCTTGAAAAAGAGGCGGTTGTCTTATAATCAGGGCCGTCTTATATTTGGACCAATACGGTACAATTTTTTTTCCATGACTTTGTCCTGTTGTCCAGGCTCCACGTGTGCTGACTGTGATGTTGACTCACTCTGACGGCACTTTGCTGCCTCTGGTGCGAGACATCATCCAGGACGTGCTCACGGCTCTCGACCTCAGCTACGATCACACAGCCTCTGTCTTCTCCTCGGTTCTGCTCGCACTCATGAAGGCGCTTGGTGAGCTCTCACATGTGATGTCACGCTACTGTTAACGAAAGGGTCATCTTGTCGTTACACCACAGTGATGGATAAAAATGAGAGAAAATGTCCTTCTCAACCTTTTAGCCATCTTTGTATCAAAAAAAAATAATCCGTAACTTGGTGAGTGTGTCATGAAATTAAAAGGGGCACTATATGAAAATATGTCATGAATTTTAAATACCATACTTAAAATGACATATGGAATGAAACATTTTGTCATCAAAAGAAAGACGAAGCTGTTTTCAGCACACCACCTCATCTAATTTAAATTCCTGTGTGCTTTTCTTCCAGCGAGGTGGTTTCCTTTGACTTCTAGCAAAACCAAAGAGTCTGCGCGGTCCAACCGGACCCTCGCTGGCCAAGAAGTCTTCAACATCCGCCAGTTCCTGCTGGACTACCGCAAACAGAAAGAGCTGGCAGAAGGCATCGGAATAGAGGAAGATGACCCTCAAGACCTGGGTATGAATCTGCAGCTACAAAACTAGCGCCAACATTTCAAATGTGTTTGGCCCCCTTTCACGCAAAAGTGCAAAGCAGACCTAAGTAGGCAAGTTTTTCCTGGCTCACTGTTATGTGTGCAAGTTATCAATGGGGGATGGAGGAATTTCTTATCTTCCGAAGTTGTATCAGTGCCAGTGTATCAGCAGAACTTTTTACCAAGAGAACATTTGCCCCTAATTTAAAAATTTTGTGCCGCGGTAAGTAAATAAATTCATAGTGAACTCATCCCTCAACAGAAATGTCCGACCTCTGATACACTAATTTCCCGCGTGAAAGCACTTACAAACTGACATATGACTGATTGCCTTTCCAGAGATTCCTCCCCCAACGGAGTTTGAAGAAGACGATGATGCTGATGACTGTGATGTGAAAGCCGAACTGCCCGCCCACCTCAACATTACCAAAGATGTTATGGAGCGCTGCATTCATCTGCTGTCCAACTCAAATCTCTGCCTCCGACTCAAGGTACTGTGTATTGCATATATATATATATTTTTTTTTCCTTTGATTTTTGATTAGCGCTCGTAAACATATACTGTATTTTCCACACTAAAAGGTGCACTGGATTATGAGGCGCACCTTCAATGAATGGCCTATTTTGTCATTTTTTTC
>CAAKHF010006442.1:0-11809 GCA_901007745.1 Hippocampus kuda | reverse complement strand
GGGGGGGACACAGATCCAAACAAAGAAAGATACTGCTAAATTGTTTGAGATAAGGGGTGTCCAAACTTTTTTGGCTTGAGGGCCGCCACCACTATGCGAGATGATATGGGTGGGATAAAATATCGCTAATGTGATGTTTCGCATCGTTTACGCTTACTCTACTGTATCGATACCAAGCGTCAATTATGGATGAGGTAACACAATACGGGGGAGACAAAATATCAGTGTCGTGCTAATGATTGAAAAACCATCTGCGAGGGATCCCTGCTGTCGGCAATGGCCCGGCTCTAATTTTTGGCATCAGTGGCAAGGTGTCAGGCTGCTACGATGGTTCAAGTAAATTTTGATCCTGTTCTTGTCTTCCAGTTCATTCCAGAGAAAGGAGAGAAAGGAGAGCCGGCACTTTTGGGAGTGGTAAGAAAGCACATTTTAAAAGACGACCCTCATTCCATCCTTGCCAATTCGGGGACCAAGACAGTTCACGGAAACGGCCAGCAAAAATCAAGGAGCTGGGAATGAGTCAATCGCTGCGTTCAGAACCATTCGCTCATTCCCTACTCCGGCGTCACTGGAGAAGGACTATAAGAAAGTAGACGCGATCAATCACTCCTTAGTCAACGCTACTCGGATGCGATCGGTTATGTCATTGCCTGCGTGCGATTGCGACGTACAGGCTCAGCATCAGTGGATGGACCTTCCTTCTTTTAGAAATTTGGAATAGAATAAATCAATTCATCGCTGGGAATCGGGATCAAGCCTCACTGCAAATAGTAATTGCCTACAGGTGCCACATAACTGTGGCAGAGGACTAATTTTGTCTGAATGAGGCTCCCTTCCTCTGTTCGCATGGTTTCCTTGGCAGAAAGATGCTGGAGGGGAAAAAAAACAGCAAATGGGTGAGTTTTTTGGGCAAATATAGGGCCATAGGTTCCCCCTTTAAAGCTGTGAATCAATGAATTTGCAAATGCCGAGCCGCAAATAATCAGGGATTCGCCGTGTATCGTTTGAAGATGAGTCTTTTTTAAACAGGAAAATAAAAACAAAACACTTCATGTCAATTGATGTTGCGAGGTTGCTCGACTTCTATGAAAGATATTTTCGTGACGTGGTCGGCTTCAAAGTGCGGTTTGCATGTTCTCATTTTTGTCATGAGCCACAATGTCGTCATGTTTTCCCTTAAATAACGGCTGTAAACGTATAATCGTCTCACACAATTCTTAAACACGCACATCCATCAAGGCATTATTGCTCAGTTTATGTTAGAAGATGTCTGGTGAAAATTGCAACATCTCATCTTCATTAAAGGGGAACTCAAGCCAATTTTTGGGGGGGCAAGAATACGCTGTATGTGCCACCACTGATTAAAATTGCGTTTGCGAGATCAGAATGGACCAATAATTCAGCAATCTCAAGGGGCCGCCGCTGCCGGCGACCGAAATTGTCGTCACATCAACCCCCAGCGAATGTCATGGGACCAAAATCGGAAAAGTGGATTTGCAAGACTCCCTTTGTCTACCAGGGGGTTGAGGTCAGCAGCGCTTGAACAGCATTTTTGCAAGCAACATATTTCACATTTCTTAAAAAAAAAACAAAAAAAAAATGTAAAGGAGATGACCAGTAATCATTTTAATTTACATTTTAGCTGAACATGTCAAGTGGACACAATTGATTTGCTTCAGCAGAGCATGTAAAATGATGTTTGAGTTTGCCACCCATACCCACGGCACATTGCAACAGCCCTACAAAATAGCCAACTCCTTTAAAATAGGAGACTTTTTAGTGGCTAAGGGGGGATTCCAAGCAAAGTCTAAAATCATGTTTGAATAGCCACATTTAGAAGATTTGTTTTGTGTTGTTGTGATTTCAGGGCACGCAATTTGTAGGCTCGTACGGGCCTCTGGGACCTCAGGTTGGTGCCTTCCAGGATATAACAAATTCAAATGTGGAAAAATAGCCACATTAATTCTTCCTGTCTGCGCTTGCGCAGGGACCGGCGGGCCCTCCCGGAATCACCGGACTGGCGGGACCTCGAGGAGACCCTGGAGAACTGGTCAGGGTTGTCCTCTATTTGTTGTCAAGTGTGCTCTGAACTGCTCTCATCTATGCGGGTCTCTTAGGGACCCCCAGGACTGCCGGGCCTGAACGGAGTGGACGGGATACCGGGACTGCCGGGAAACATCATGGTCTTACCGGTAACATGGAGAGAAAACAAACGAAAAAAAAAATACTCATTGTTCTTCGTGGTTGTTGTCACTGTGCTGATTCGAACGCACATCACCAATTTATAGTATGCAGGAACTGGGCGAAGCTATATGGTCGTCTGCATAGCCACTAGGAGGGGTTTTGAGTCTGTTTGTGTGTGTTGCATCGTCACAAAGCGGCCACTTCGCTGTTTGTATGTGCAGTGATTTATTTGTTTCCCCTTTCCTTTTAAAGACCAAAACCAACCCAGTAATGTAATGCAGGAACTGGAAAAAGTTATGTGTCCATCTGCATAGTCACGAGGAGTGAGTGAGTGAGTGAGTGAGTGAGTGAGTGAGTGAGTGAGTGAGTGAGTGAGTGAGTGAGTGAGTGAGTGAGTGAGTGAGTGAGTGAGTGAGTGAAGTAGAAATTGGGGTTTTTTTTCTCTATAAAGAGCTAACCCAGATAAATTCAGGATCTGGAAAAAGCCATAGTCTTGAGCCTTTTCATGTGTGTGGTGGAATTCTTTTATTTATTTTTTATTGTAAATTCAGTCATTAGGGTTGCATCTTACTGTACTTCTATTTGTATAGTTTTGATTCCGTTAGCAAAACTAACCCTTGTGAATGTAGTTTGTTATTGATTGTTGCGGCCGTCCACATGGTCACAATGGTGGGATCTTGCGTGTTTACGTCTGCCGTGGATATGGTTTCTTTTTCCCCCCCAAAACAAAAAAAAAAAAAATAGCCTGACAAATGATAGGAGAAAGTCAAGCATCCATCCGCATCGCCACTGGAAAAGAATCTTCAATCTCTGTTTGCGTTTGCAGTTCCGGGCGGGCGGCGGTGAAAAGTCGGCCACCGTTTCTGCGCAGGAGGCTCAAGCTCAGGCCATCTTGCAGCAGACCAAGGTCAACGAACACTCACCTCGAATACATCGGAGCGGATAGACGGCTGTTGCCTCTTGAAATTGCGTCTCACTTCTTTTTGCAGTTGTCAATGAAGGGTCCTCCTGGTTCACTTGGCCTTAGGGGACGACCTGGTCCACTTGTGAGTTTTTACTCACGCGCACGCACGCACGCACGCACGCACGCACATCAGTTTTCAACAATGTATTTTTGTTGTTTTCCAGGGCATACCAGGTCCATCCGGCCTGAAGGGAAGCAATGGAGACCTGGGACCACCTGTAAGTAAAAGCTGGTTGTCATGGTAACACCCCCTCCTTTTGTCCTAACACCGCGGCCCCACCCTCAGGGTTCACCCGGAGCCCCCGGAATCCCAGGCCAGAATGGACGTCCCGGGAAAAGGGTGCGACTTTTTTACCTTCGGGTTTATACCTGTGCGGCGCACGGAGGCTAACGTTTCTTTGGGTGTCTGTCAGGGACGAGCAGGGGCAGACGGCGGGCGAGGCGACATCGGAGAGACGGGTGTAAAGGCGAGTAGCCAAGGCGACCGCTCGGCGCAATCAAAATGTCATCGTAAAAATGTTTGTCCTCGCAGGGGGACAGAGGCTTCGATGGCCTGCCTGGTCTGCCCGGAGATAAGGGACATAAAGTAAGTTGGACAGATAACTCCCATTTGAGGGGGGAAAAAAGACACCAAAGTGTGTGTGTGTGTGTGTGTGGGGGGGGGGGGGGGTGAAGCTTAACATGATGACCCAAAAAGTCTCATGGACTTACGCCGAATGGCAAGTCGGCCATTTTTTTGGTTTGACGCAGCCATTTAGGGCAAATTTCAGGGTTGGCAGGTTGAACAACAAAATTTGAAATACGAGCCCTTGACAGCAGTTTCACGAATTGCCATCTTGGGCTAATTCTGGGGTTCCTCCGAAAGAATTCTCTTGGTCTTTTCAAAGCGACTTATATACCCAAAACACGTGACGTGCATTAGCTCTGTGGATAAAGCTGTGTGGCCATCTGCATGCTCAGTTAAATCCATGAAGGTCATGCTGCTCACGTGAGGCCTCACGAGTTGCTCGCCAAAACAGCAGCACTCACCAAAGCACATGAACGGTCTCCCGGACGAATTAAAGTTTTACCGTAAACCAGTTTGAAAAACTCGATGGATTTTGCCGCCATTTTCTGTGTTCCCTCAGGGTGAAAGGGGAAAACCAGGGGCCCTAGGTCCTGCCGGAGAGCCGGGAGAAAAGGTACAAATTGTCGTATTGATGTGACTAACGGTGCATGTCTCCTGGCGGTTGCTTTTGAAGTTGTTGTTGTTGTTGTCATGCGCAGGGTTCCGAGGGCCCGCCCGGACCGAGAGGACAGCCGGGCGACGCTGTGAGTGCTCCCAATGCAACTGAAAGGCTTTCACGCCACTTGCACAATCGCCGTTCTTTCCTGAAACCAAAAAAAATGGTTCTCGCATTTTTTCTTCAAGAAATCAATGAACCCATTTTGAGAAATAAGGACTCTCAGTTATGTCCCATCAACCCAGATTTGTAATCAAAACCTTAGAACTGTGAGGCTCACCACGAGAACATTGTGCTGCCAGGCCTGTCCAACATATTCAGCCCAAATGACCGAATTTGTTTGAAATGCGCCACAAAAACATTTCAAATGCCAGATGCACCTAAAAGCCGAGGCGAACACCTTTTAGCGCAAAAGAGGTTGCGCCGGAGCTAACGTAAGGTGAGGCTAGTTTAGCTGAAAGACGAGAAGAAAGATTTTGTTTGAAGTGTTGCTCTTTACACCACCACGGCAACCATGGCGCTGTCGACATCCACGGGAATTAAGTGGAACAGCAAAGACGGTGCCGCCCCCCCCTCCAAAAAGTATCCTATCATATTACATGATCACTTTTATCATTCGGTATATGTCGTAGTATGTATATTTATAACTTTTGAATTAAACACAGGAGTTGAATCACATTTTTTAAATGTATTTTTTTACACCAATACCCAACAAAGATCTTTACTTTTGGAATTTTGACAAGTGCAAAAATGTGTGCTACAGGGGCCAAGAGGTATGAATGGCCCTCGAGGTCGTCCGGGACCCGCAGGACAGTCAGTGAGTGTGAACTTTTCAAAAACCACACACACATATGCACACGCACGCTTTCAAATACACGTCTCTCTTTTCTTCTCGCAGGGCATTCGGGGAATCGATGGTGCGCAAGGGTCAAAGGGCAACATTGTGAGTATTTGAAATGTTTTTTTTTTTTTTTTTTTTAGCCTGATCTGGAGCCGAATCTTCATGATTTGTGTTTGTGTATATATGTGTTTGTGTTTCAGGGTTCCCCGGGAGACATCGGCGCACCAGGTCAACAAGGCAACCCTGGAATTCAGGTACAAGCACACAAAAAACAAGAGCAGAACCACCTTGAGAAGTCAGATTGTTTAAAAGGAAAAAAAAAACACACACACACACACTCCTCCGTGTCTCCCTCAGGGCTTTCCTGGTCCTCAGGGACTAGTCGGGCTGCCTGGAGAGAAGGTAAAAGCGAAGAAAAGTTGGAAGTATCTTTGCACTTTTGTGTTTCAGAGGAATCGCAACTTTTTTTTGTCTTTTTTTTTTGGACCGGCAGGGGCCGCAAGGGAAGAAAGGGATGCAGGGTTTACCTGGAAATGACGGCCCTCCCGTAAGCTCATGTTTAAAAACAAACAAAAAGCAGTCAGCTTTCCATCAAGTCATGGCATGCAAAGACAGCGCCGTAGCGTAACATCCTACTGACTGACGGAGAGCCATTATTTGTAGTATGGACAAATTTGTTCAAGCCCCGCTTGGTCGAAGCTTTTCTCTTACTGTGAACAAGCACTACCGAAAAGCTGAGCTTGTCACATTAGCAAATATTAGCGCGTGTTCTCGCCAACAGGGTCATCCCGGACGGGAAGGGACCCCTGGTGAAAAAGGTTTGCCGGTGAGATGAGTGCATTTGTTTAAATTGCCATCATTGAGGCAAGTCAAATGTTTTGCTAAAACGTGTCATTTTTGGTGACAGGGTCCCATTGGAGTGCAGGGGCCTGTCGGCTATCCCGGACAACGAGGAGTCAAGGTTGGAGTTATTGCATCAATGCGGTTGTAGCGGCACAACACAAAGGCAGACTTCCTGTGTGTTTCTGGGCATGGCTTTGTGGCACTTTTTGTGGGTCTACTTGTCTTCCAAATTTGAGGTTCCTTGAGGCAAACTGACTTCACGACCACGGGTGGCCTTTTTTCCAGGACAATCTTGGCCAAGTTTGGGGGTTTTTTTTCCAGCAAATGGGCAAAATCTGTCTGAAAGGGGCACTTCAAACTAGCTGGAGTCATTGCATCATTGCAAATTCTAGCGGGACAACAACATGGCAGACTTCCTGTGTGCTTTCAGGCATGGCTTCTTGGAGCATTTTTGTAAGTCTATTTGAGGTTGCTCAAGGAATCCAGCTTCAGAGGCTAAATTGTTCTCCAACAAGCGAGGGAAAGTCAGTCTTGGAAAGAAATGAGCCTAAATGTCTTTTTCGAGCTAAAATGGCAGGCTTCATGTGTGTTTCTGTGGGTCTACTTATGATACGGTACCAAATGTCTTCTAACGAAATGAAACTGACTTTGGCGACTGAATTTTTGATCAAACGAGTTTTGTCTTTTAAGAAAATAGCCAAAATGAGCCTAAACAGGCCACCTTCTCTTCTCCTCAGGCAAAGGTTTTTTTTGCGGGTCTGCTCATGATCGACATGACAGCCAAGTTTTAGGTTGCTTTGGGAAACAAAATTTTTCTCGGAAGGTAACGGCCAAAAGGAGCTTAAAATGAGCCCAGTACGGCAGCCTCAAATCCAAATATCCAACTTCTTCCCTTTTTTCTCGTGTGTCGGCCAGGGCGCAGATGGCATCCGAGGACTGAAGGGCAGCAAAGGCGAGAAGGTGGGCTCCATCCACAGCACCTCCATTCTCTCCTCAAACGTCATCTTCCTCGCTAACCTCCTTTGCTTGCGACTCCAGGGCGAGGACGGCTTCCCTGGAGCCAAGGGTGAGATGGGCGGCAAAGGTGACGGCGGTGACAACGGCGCTCCAGGAGGACGCGGGGAAGACGGACCAGAGGGACCCAAAGGGCAAACGGGGCCTATGGGAGAAACGGGACCGTCCGGGATCCCTGGAGAGAAGGTATGGAGTGCGATTGTAAGAAACTATCACTATGAATCAGTTTGACCACAGATTTTTACGCAAAGCCTCGCCTCTTAAATGAAAAAATCCGCGAAGCACTGAACCCGCGATAAACGAACCGTGAAGTAGCGAGGGATCACTGTATTTTTAAGCGATGCATTTCAACTCAACTCAAATGTGCTTCGAGAGCCCTTTCAAACAGCCGTCGCTGCACACAAAGTGCTGTACATGGAGCTTTCAACTGAAAGACACGTTTTAAGTGCTGGGAAGAAGCCAAGTTTAGCCTGGGTTGTTAGCGGGAGGAATCTCCAGATTTATTTGAAGAAAATCTGCCATTTTATTTGCAGGCGGTATCGCCCAGTCCGATCAGAAAAAAACAAAAACAAATGAAAGAGCATGGATAACTTGTTGCTGTTTTTCAGGGAAAACTAGGAGTACCCGGTTTGCCAGGATATCCAGGACGACTTGGACCAAAGGTAATTTCATTCATAATCCACATACGTACACTATATGAATCAGATACATTACTTGGTTAATCCTGTGTCGTGCCGAAGGGCTCTGATGGCTTTCCTGGAGTACTTGGAGCTACTGGAGAGAAAGGTAAAAAGGTGAGTGGATACAAAAACAAAAATAAAAATAAAATTAAAAACTGTCTTTTGTCCCGTCTCATTGTTTTTACTTGATCCAAACACGTCCCATTCTATGTACGCAGGGTCCTCTAGGACAACCAGGAAGTGCCGGACAGAGAGGGCCGAACGTAAGTGCACCCCTCACTGGACACTTTATTCGCTACACCCGGACAATCGTATTGACAAGAGTTTTGTTTTAAAAAGAAATACATGTTCATAGAAATTGTTTGCAATAAAAAAGGGATACTACCTGATTGTGACATAAAAACATTCAATAAAAAAGCAAAACACACACACACAAACACACACACATTACTGATATTGATGTCTATATTAGGCATGGGCCAACATTAGATAATATCAGTATTAAAAATACAGCCCTAAAGTGCCCTTTTATGAAATACCCCCCCCCCCTTTTTTTTTTTTTTAGGATAAAAGGCATCAGTATAAGTAACTCGGTTGCTCTTTCTCATCTTCTTCCCTGCTCCCCTCCTCCTGCTTGTGTGTGTAACTGCTCACCACTCCCCTCTCTGCTTGCCGAAAAGGAGGAGAAAAAAAAAACTCCTGGCCACCAATTTCCTTGCCTTGCTTAGAACTCCCCACAAAAAAAGAAAAGAGGTCATTGTTGTTGACAGACACTATTAGCGGTTATTGAAACATGGAATTTTTAATATACAAATGTGTAATTTTTTGTTGTTGTTTTGTCACTTTTAGATATAATTTTCTGTGTGGTGTGCATCCTGAAACAGAGTGTAAAATTAATTGTGATGAATATGCAAAGCCAACAAACTAGTTCAATTTATCATTAAAAATGAAGTATTGATTAAAAAAAATTGAATAAAGTACGGTCATAATCTTAGTAAATCATATAAAAAAATAATAATCCCTGACATGTCACCTCAGGGTGCACGAGGAGGCAGAGGTGCAAGAGGACCCACCGGGAAACCTGGAGAAAAGGTCAGCTGACTCGCCTCACTTGGGAGGTCGCTGAAGGTCACACTTGAGCCACCGCATTCTCCTTTCTTAACGCTTTTGTCAGGGAGCTTCCGGGCACGATGGTCCCCCGGGATCGACCGGCGAGAGGGTGAGAGACAGCATAAGTAAATGAATTGATTAAACAGCCTGCATGCTATCCACTCATGGAGTGATTTGCATTTTTAAAGGGACCGCAAGGACCTCAAGGAAGGGGTGGAGAGCCTGGACCCAAAGGAGCATCTGTGAGTGCCCCGTTGACGCTGACATTTTTACTTGTAAAAAAAAAAAAAAAAAACGTTAGGCATTTTAACATACGGCATGTCATTATGTACGCAGCTCGACTTCAATATGATTAATCCAGTTTGTTTTGTTTTTTTTCCCCCCCCAACTTGACCCACTTGCGTAGGGTCCCAGCGGGAAAGACGGCCTTCCAGGACACCCGGGTCAACGAGGAGAACCGGTAAGACTCTTCTTCCGAGTGAAATCTGGAGACAGTGTGGCTACTCTTTGCCTGACAAATTTGTTTTTAACTGCAGGGATTTCAAGGGAAAACCGGACCCCCGGGACCCTCTGGTGTGGTGGGGCCACAGGTGGGTCCACAACATGACCTGCCCAAAACACACCCTGGAGGAATCTCGGAAAGTTAAAAGAAAAATTTGCCCCGGAGTGCTCTTTCACAGATCATCCTGAAATTTGGTGGACTTGTCGATCATAACAGGACCCACACAAAAAGTGCCTGAAATTGAACAGCAAGTTGGCCGTTTCGGTCAACCTCCAGGGCTTTTACGCTGCTATGCTGTTGGTTTTACTTTGACTGTTGTGTGGTGTTCCTGAGGGTTCATTTCTGGGCACTCTGCTGTTCTCACTGAATCTCCTCCCTTTGGGTTTTGTATACACCAGAGATTAGTGCTTACCCCTGTGATGTTTCCCCCCCTTTTTTTTTAAATTGATCCGGTCCTCCTCTCGTTTGTGTGTTCCAGGGCAAATCGGGTGAGCCTGGCCCCACGGGGGACCGAGGCCACCCGGGTTCACCGGGTGTGCCCGGAGAACACGGTTTGCCTGGCTCGGCTGGGAAGGAAGGTGGAAAGGTGGGTCTGGAAATCCACTCGCAGCCATCACGATCAGCGATGCAGAGTCTTCTTACGCTGGTTTGGTCTACCCTCAGGGTGATCCTGGATTACCCGGAAGTATGGGGAAGAACGGGCCCCCGGGACTGAAAGGGTTCAGGGGGAGCAGAGGCGCTCCTGGCGTTATGGTAACACAAACAAGTCGCGTATATTGAATAGTTTACATTATTTCAATTACGTTGACCTTATGTTTCATGTTCATAGGGGCCTCCCGGTCTAAAAGGAAGTGCGGGACCCTCTGGTGCTCCAGGAGCCATTGTGAGTCAGCTTAAAATCGGGCAGAGGCAAAACATGGCCCACGGGTCACACACGGTCCTCTTTGTTCTTCACTTTGGCTCACCGTGTATTTCGAATATCAGGAGTCATATAATATTCGTAAAAAGATGTTTTCCACCTAAAATTGAACAAATAAAATGTATTTATTTTACCTCATTAATTGGTATGTCAGGTCCATCTATTTGACATTCAGATATAAAACACAAGGAGGAGACACGAGACTCAATTCTGGTTACGGGAGAACGAAGAGAAGCGTTGGTTTCAGTTCTCTGCACGTCACCCAAGGATCTCCTCGCTCGCTCTCTCATTTATTGGAACTCTAATACATGGGTGTGTCCAACCTAAAGTGTGAGGGCTGTTGAAGACACACTGAACTTGTCTGACTATGTGTGTGTATGTGAGTGAAAATTACGTACATGTGTGCAATCATTACAAAAACACCCAAGTTGCAGCTGGTGTTGACAGTTCCGTCCGCGTCCGACCTTGCTCCTGTTTAATCTTAATACTTATCTCTTCCTAACCACTTCCTCGGAGAGGTGGTTGCGTCCCTAAACTGCCACACAGTGCACTAAGCATTCTTGATTATAAATGTGAGTATATAATGATTTAAAGCATTATATCTTTATTAAAAGCATAAGCGTTCTTCATTGCAGGCATAATCAATGTATCATTAAGAATAAGCAAATGTATGAAAACTAAAAACAATCAACCTAACATGGTATATTGATTTATGATGAATTTTTTTAAAATATAAAATCTATTACACACATGCGGTACGTTGTTTGACACCATCTATGCACAATACAGGCAACCAAGTCCCCTCTAAGGACGACAACTTCCTCAAAGCCTAAAAGTCATCTACAAATGATCGGGCTCATCTATCCGTCTTGACATGTCCATTTTTTTTTTTAAACGCAATTTAAGTCAAAGAGCATTTAAAATAAATCAGATGTTTCTGTTTGTGTAGGGGCCGGGCGCCGAGAGAGGTCCCCCCGGGCCGGCCGGAGCCATCGGACAGCCAGGACGGGCCGGAGCCAGTGGAGGACCAGGACCAATGGGAGAGAAGGGTGAACCCGTAAGATATATAATTTTCAATACCTCAAAAACATTGTTGTGATGTGGTTAAAAGAAGAAAATCTCCAAATGTTGGCAAAATTAAATGCTTATTGCCTATTTGAAAAAAGCTGTTTTCTGCCAATGAAATCGACCAACCAGTTAATGGGTCGAGCACTCGTGCTTTGTCTGCGCATGTTTATCCTAGGGTGAAAAAGGTTCAATTGGACCAGCAGGTCAGGATGGGGACCAGGGACCAGGGGGCATGCTTGGCACTACAGGCCCTCCAGGACCCGCAGGAGATGATGGAGACAAGGTAATCAAAACCAGGACTACGGTGTGAAGTTCAACACCCGACTCACACCCTGTTGCGTTGAAAGAAATGGTGGCTCTATGAAAACTATTTTTTAATCACAACAGACGGTGCCGTTTCACTGCGTTTGGTGTGAAAAGAACCAAGCAAATAAATTGGGGCGGGGGGGGGGGGGGATAGG
>CAAKHF010006440.1:0-27068 GCA_901007745.1 Hippocampus kuda | reverse complement strand
TTACACACAAAACTGAAACTCACTTACACAAGTAAAACACTCACACGTTCCTGAAACACTCTAAACACACACACACACATGTGCAAACACAAAATAACGTTCCCACACTGTAGGGATAAGAGAAACACCAACACTCATTCCAAATACACTTTCGGACACTAATAAAAACCTTGTCATGGGCCCTACTGAAACACTCTCATGGCCACTGAAAACCTGGAAAAAAAATGCTTTCACACACCACTGAAACACATTTTTCAGTATGAAGTGCTCCTTTTATCTGAAAGCATTTCAGTGTATTTGGAGTGTATTTTAGTGGTAGGTATGGATTGTCCATGTGAGAGCGCTGAAGTATGTCTCCCTGCCAGCTCAACATGTCTCTCCTCTGTCGTCTCGTCCACCTGCTGTCTCTTTAAGAGGCATCGACGTCGCAGTGGGCGCACTCGATGTGGGCCCTTCACAGCTGCAGGATGCGCTCGGATCCGCATCGACTGCTGCATCTTCTCGCCCCGCTGCCAGCGACTAGCCAGCCGCAGCCTCGGTGTCGTCGTTGTCCCTGTGAGCCGCACGCTCGGGTCCGAGGCTTCTGACGAGGTGAGACGCGCTCGCGGCACGCGCCGCAAAGCGCTTTGTAGGACACCTCTGCAGGACTTATTAGTCAGGCTTTTCGCCTCTCTCCCTTTGGTGTTACGTCCCTGCTGGTGTTTCACGAGTTCATCGCATTCTATTCCAGGATGTTCACCCTAATCGCCGGTTTCGGCGCACTGCTCGCCTCCGCATCCACTAGCACGCGCACGCTTACGTAACACGCTTACGTATGTGTATCTCGCTATTAACGACGCCGTGACCACCTGTTGGTAGCCGCTGCTGCTGCTGCTGCTGCTGCTGCTGCTGCTGCTGCTGCTGCTGCTGCTGCTGCTGCTGCTGCTGCTCGGGCTCAAGAGGCGAGGTGAGATGAATGGCGTCGCGCGTTCTAGATCAGCGATTCCCAACTTCTTTTGGGCCACGTCCTTTTGACATGAGAAAAATCTAACGGCACTCCACCGAACAAAAATGTCACAAAAAGTATGACAATAGCAGTACAGGTGGTGTCGTCTAAATGTATTCTCAAAATGACCTGTGAAATGAACTGAACACAAATCCATGACTCATTCTGTTATATGAATGGAAACACTTTTATTGGATCTTTTATCACCAGTAGAAAGGCAAGGCAAAGGAGCTTTATATAGCACAATTCAAACACAAGGCAACTTAATGTTTTTTTAAACAAGCAAAGAAACACCTAAAACATTTAAAAACACAACAGGCAACGACATTTAGAATCAGAGAGAAAGTAACATACATTGATGACATGAAACACACAGAATTTGTGCCAAGTCATGAGATTTATTCATTTCAATTGCATACATAATTTCAATGCATTTGAATTACTTGAAATAAAGTTTATGTGATGCATATTTGCCAGTCCATGCAGTCAAGAAAACATGAAAACTCCACATGGGGAGGCCAAGGATTGGATACAACTTTATTGTCAACAGCACAGATGAAATTTCTTCCCTCTCAACATAAAACAAGAGGAGCTGCTGTGGGTGTCCGCGCCGCCATCAAAAGAAAGTTAAAAAATGTCAAAATAATACAAAACAACACATGAGACACAGACAATCGTGCAATTTTAACCACTTTCCTGCTTACACTTTTTTGTCTGAAGCAGTTATAGATGAAAGAGGAGCAAATCAAAGTGTCCTTTTCATTGGTTTAAGATTGGAATAGATGTCTGCACCTCTGCACTGTGAGGTGGACAAGCTAACTCATTGACTGCTGTGCCACCACTTTAAAACAATACATAATCTTATTTTGGGGAAGTAAAGGTGTCTTTCCCAGAATAAAAGGCATAGAGTTATTAAAATAAATCAGATTCTTTTGTTACTTACTTGTTAAAATGACTTTTTGTATTGTTGGGAAAATGAAGCTTCAAACTTGCTTCATGAACTGGCAAGTCAATGGCAAATGCTGAAGACCAGAAGACTGAAAACAATATCACTGTTAACTCTGAGCAAGTCAGAAATGGCAAGTCAGTGTAGTTTCAGCCCAATGTTGAACAGGCAGTTCCATCTGGAGGAATCAAAAAATAAAACTGTTTCATTAAGCAAATTTTAAGCTTCATTTTCCCATCACCACCTTTTTCCCTCGATAAAGTTTGCACTTTAACCTTGGAAAGACGGCCCTCTCATAAGATTACAACTTTTTATCTCACTGAAATGTGTTTTTTTTTTTTCTTGGAAGATTTTTTAACTTTTTTAAAATATAATGAAATTTAGAGTGCACTGTCTTTGCAAAATAAAACGTCAAAGTGCTTAGCAAAACAATAATAATTGACAAACAGTGCATGAAGAACCCCAAAGATTCAAAACATATCTTCATGTTTTGCAAAATCTATTCAAATGTTTGCTGGTTTTCAGAGTTTAGCAGCTAGCTGGAAGGATTCGGGGCCTCCCTCACGAGAGGCAGCATGTCCTTAACTCTCACCCCAAGTAGGAAGCCCTCATTAGGTCAGCGCAGGTACGGTCACGCTTCACTTGCTCTGACAAGTAATGGTTAGCACGCATCAACTCACTGTTGTTTTTTTCCTGTCAAGGCGCTCAGCAGGAACGAGTGGCAGCAGCGGACGATGTGCCCACACTGACATGTCCAGCACCAGCAACTACCCGCTGAAGGTCAAGGCGACTGAGGGAAGCCTGACACCTCGGATCTATCCTAGTACGCCAAGGTACAACGACTCTCATCATCTGCACAAAATGATGAGTCATGGTGGCAGGCCATGCATTTGCCTTTGGGTTGTCAGAGGGGACTTAATCCACCTCTTAATACCAACATTATCATCACACTTATATAAACCATCAATTCTGTGAACAAAACTATAACTCTGCGCAACAAACTCGTGTACAGTGCATAATCTGGAGTATGTTACCATCCATCCATCCATTTTCTACCGCTTATCCGGGGTCGGGTCACGGGGGGCAACATCTTTAGCAGGGAAGACCAGACTTTCCTCTCCTCAGCTACTTGTTCCAGCTCTTCCAAGGGGATCCCGAGGCATTCCCAGGCCAGCTGGGAGATATAGTCTCTCCAGCGTGGCCTGGGTCATCCCCGAGGTCTCCTGCCAGTGGGACATGCCCGGAACACCTCACCAGGGAGGCGTCCAGGAAGCATCCTAATCAGATGCCCAAGCCACCTCATTTGGCTCCTCTCAACGTGCAGGAGAAGCAGCTCAACTCTGAACCCCTCCCGGATGACCGAGCTTCTCACGTTATCACCAAGGGAGAGCCCGGACACCCTGTGGAGAAAACTCTTGTATCCTGGATCTTGTTCTTTCGGTCACGAACCATAGCTCGTGACCATAGGTGAGGGTTGGAATGTAGATCAACCGGTATCTTGACTTCTTACCTTTTCTCACTTTATTTTGAAGTGACATTAAATGCGACCCAACCCCAGATAAGCGGTACATAATGGATGGATGGATGGAGGAATGGATGAAAACATTGTGTTTGTTATCAAATCATTTGGCAACTTAGCTTTTTACCACAAAGCGCTATGTTTACGTTCTGGATGTTTGTTTAGTTTTTTAAAACCTTTTTTTTTTGGCAAGCACAAGACAACAATACATTTGGCAACAATCACTCTGCGTCAGGCTATTCTCTACACAGACAAAAAAATAAACAAACACCAACAATATTCCCAAAACATAATGTGACAGTTCCTTGTGCCACCTCTGTGTTTTTCCCTCAGGCGTCAAGCAAAGCATACGGTATGTAGTGACAACCATGGGATCAGGCCTCCCACCCCAGAGCAGTACCTCACACCCCTGCAGCAGAAAGAGGTGAGCATACGACACCTGCGAGCCAGACTGAGGGACAACATGGAGAGATTACAACACAGGTCAGTCTGATCAAACACGTCATTGAATTGTTGAAAAACCTCCTTTGACTTAAAATTCCCCAAATCCTTGGAATTTCACCCTCTCGACAGTAAATCTTCTCCATTTTATATATCGGTACTCGACAGACTGATTATTTGCATTGAATCAAGACATTTGTTTGGATTCCAGTTGACGTCATTTCACCTTAACCGTGCTCGGGGTTAACAGTGATATTGTTTTCGGTCTTCAGGTTTTCAGCAATTATCTTCAAACATGTATTGTGTATTCAGAGACAAATCTCTTTACAGGGTCTTTAAGTACCGGTACACAAATTAAAAACAAGGTAAACATAACTTTGTTCTGAGGCTACAACAGACTTTACCTTGGTTCACAAATGTTTTGGTTGGCAAACAGATTCCCTGGAACAAATTCAATTCAGAAACAAAGCTTCGGCTCTATTTTTCTGAAAATTACGAACAAAAAAAATACTGAGCAGTTGTGATCTGGCAGTACAGCCCCAAGCGAGTTTTTGTCATTGATTTCAGTTGAGGTCAGTGTTAGTCATCTGCATTCTGCCATGGAAAAGCACCTGTTGTTTCCCAACAAAAGAAAATGTCTCGAAAACAGGCAGTATTTTCCATTTTCTTGGGTTTCACCACAGAGACTACGAAATAGATGAGCTGAGGACTCAGCTGTTCAGGATGCAGGAAGACTGGATCGAAGAAGAATGCCACCGCGTGGAGGCCCAGTTGGCCCTCAAAGAGGCCCGCAAGGAAATTCAGCACCTCCAAGAAGTGGTGGAGTCTGTGAGGTCCAACCTGGGTGTTTGGAAGCAAGACCACGACCACAAGCCATACACGAGGTCCCAGGAAGCGAGGCTTAGCGGGAGGTCTCGATCCTGCGGCTGCTCTCCTGCCAGCACGTTGACCCGCAGCAGGCACCTGAGTGGTGAGGCCCCGCAGGGCGAGTCAAGCCGAACGCCGCGCCACCTGCTGCTGGAAACGACGGCACAGCAGGACTGCGCCGAGGGGACGTCGCCCCTCTTCCCTAGCTGTGACCGGCTGTGCCGAGCGGGCGCCGCAGTGTCCATCTCACACTCCTGCCATTCTCTGACAGGAAGCTGCTACCTCCCTCATCATCACTTGTTCCTGCACTTACCTCAGGAGGAGCCCCAGGAAACCATCGCCTCTGCCATGACTGCGCCCGCCGACCCGGTCCCAAGCGCTCCGGCGGGGAGAAAGCTGGAGGTGCGCTCACAGGCCTGCAGCCCGACCATGACCTGGGTTTCCCGCGAGGAAAGGGGCGCAGAGGAGCTGAGCATCATTTCCGCGGCATCAAGGGATGTGAGCCCCGCGGAGCCCCTCGTATTTTCAAGGGCTTTACCTCCTCTGTCTCCTCTAGAGATGCCCTGTGTGTGCCAACCCCACCCCGTGACCCCCCTTAGGCAGGAAGCCGCCGTGCTGGAGACGGAGGGGGGTGGCAAGGAGGAAGCAGGAAATGACGATTCGCTTCAGAGTTGCCACTGGAGCCCGTACTTCCTGGTGGATCTGTTGGCTTTGGCTGTACCGGTGGTTCCGACCTTGGCTTGGCTGTGTCGCGGGGCGCCTCGGGACATCGCACCCGTCTATCATATCGGTTCCCTGCTGAGAGGGTGTTGCGCCGTGGCCCTGCACTCGCTCCGTCGGAGACGCGGCGGGCCAGGATGCGGATCGTCCAGCGTGAGTGGAACACCCATCTGACTTGGCTTCTCATCCCGCCACCCTTCCTCAAACTGAATACCCATTATGGACAGGCTGCTCTTGTTACATTTAGCTTAAAAAATATTTCAAAAAAACTGACGTGAATTTTTGGGAGTTACTTATTTGTACAATGAGAAGAATAGTTCTCATCTTAAAGATATACAATGGACCTCCATTATTTGTCGGGGACAGACCCAACCACATCTCAAAACACTTGTATCTCGAATAGCTTATTCCCTTTGAAATGAATGAACATGCCAATAATCCGTTGCAGCCCCCCTCTCCAAAACTGAAATTTTGGAATGTTTTTTTTCTTGAGAAAAATAGCACTCTATAATATTGTACTTTCTAAAAAAATAAAGTAGTGTAGGAGTTTTTGTCATACATTCTGCCTTTTGGTGTGTATATCATGGCCACCTCGGGGCAGTATTACTGTATACAGACATACAAGGAGACGTCCCAACTCCATCCATTTTCAGCACTGCTTATCCAGGTGACTCTGAGCAGAAGGCAGACCACACCCTGAACTGGTCAGCAGTCAGTCGCAGGGCACATGTAGAGACAAGCAACCGTTGACACCCACATCTACACCGTCCCCGAGTGGGAATCAATCCCACGTTGCCCGCACACAAGTCAGGCGAATGTCCCACTACACCATCAGTGACTACGTCACAACTCCTCAGTAGTAATATGATCATTCTTTGCAAAAGATAAAGAATATACGCCTGTGAGAATTGACATGTTCTTTTTCTACTTGTGTTGCTTCATATGCTTGTTGCTTTAACGCCACCACAGAGAGACCATTAGTTTGCATTAAACTGGCTATCTGGTCACACACAACATGGAATCATTCTATTTTATGTTGTGTTTGAGCTGGTAGTGACACTGAACAGAGTGAAGCGTTTTTGTTTTGTGGGTTTTTTTTGAAGAATTGTTCACCATTTGCCAAAATGCTGCTTGTTGTGAAGTGAGTTGACAGCCAACCTACAGCGCACATATTGTTTTTTGTGCTCGTGAATCAAAAGCAAAAAAAAAAAACATTTGCCTGTCTCTTGAAAACCTCATAAGTCAGGTTACTCGCATTGCAGGGCACAACTGAAATTAATTGTAAACCTAATGCACAATCACTTTCGCACAGCTAAAATGATTGCCAGATTAAAAAAAAAAAATGTCCACAAATGCCTGAGGAGAACATGAGGGTTAAATGGACAACAATTCTTCTGCAGGCACAGCTATGACTTTGACTTTTTCCTCACATTTTTTTGGGAGTTTCCCTCTGCAAACAGTTTGCAGTGAGTGCATGAAGCCTCCACCTTTATGGCTCGGGGGGGGAACATAACGATTTCTTGCACATGCCATACTAACTAAAGTAGCAAGTAAAAACTCCACAATCAAGCACATTTCAAAACTTCACTTTGCATGGCAAGAAAAGCATACAAATATATAAACTAAAGTCAGTTGAAGAAAAAAACTTCACTGCATAGGTAGCATGTTGAATAACATTTTAACATTTCTAACAAGAGTTTTTCAAATGTTTCAGCGGTGTGGCCAGTGTGACACAACACCTCCGTAAGTGGTGAACATGCTCATGTGCGTGCCTCATTCTTTATCATCCCATCCACAGACAGGGATTCAGGAAATAAAATGCCCTCAGATCCAGAACAATGGCCATCACACTCCTAATCAAGCAGCAACAAGTCAAAGTCAAAAGCAATGTTTTGCTAAGCTTGACTGACTTGTTGTCAGCAACCTGCGGCTCCAGAGCTGCTTGTGGCTCGTTCATCCATCTGCTGTGGTTCTCTGTGACTTTGAAAAATATATATTCCGACACAGACAATGAATATTTTATTTGAAGAGTCAACGAACATCTTTTTTCAGAGTTCAATATGTTTTTGTTAGATGCAGAAATGCTGCTTTACCTTGAGCCATTCATTTAATAAATGTAACCCAATGAGGTTTTTTTTAAACATACAGATTTAAAAAACAAAAATAAAACAAAACGATATATCCAGTTATCATCTCCTAAGAACTTTTATGTCCTGGACTGATTTGAAAAGGCTACCTAACAGCCAGTCCATGATTAATTGTCACAGAATGGCCGACACCATTTTGCATTCTGCAATTGATGGCCCAATCATTCAAATCTAAAAAGCACAATGACTGAAGTCTCTTAATCCTTCACAATTCTAAATGTTTCATTTTACTTTTTGTTCCTGCTTATATTATGAGTGTGTGTGCAAAATTGGTATCTGAACATTTTTTTTCCATGAAGCCATGACTGTGGATGTTACAATTCACAACGACTTCTCGGCCATGTTGTTTTCTAACAATGTTGTGAAAGTAATGATTTTGATTGACAGGGACTGTAAAAATTCAGTGTTCTTTATTTAAGACAGCTTCTTTTAGAATTTACCTTCAGATCAATTGGCTATTTTTTTTTTAAATATGCAGATAATACAACGAACTTGTGGCAAGGTATCCAGAGAGGTCTGCTGCATCCATGTGAAAATGGCAGAAAAATCCGAGATATCAAAATTGTCTCGAAGGTGTTGGGGTGTTCAGAGGTTTCTCAGTGGCCACCACGTAGCTCCTTACCAGGGTCCAAGCAAAACGCTGTTCAAGCAGATTATTGGTGTCCTGCAGGACACTATATTTGCAACTTTCAGAACAGTTTGTCCCTAAATGTTTGAAAACAATTTTTATTTCACTTTTCTGTTCTACTATATTCATGTAGTTGTTTTTTTTTTTTTTTTAGTACTGTATTCACTGAGCTGTTTTTCGTGTAATGTCACAATGTCCATGTTTGAAGTTGAGAATTATTTTCCAGAATATTTTGATAGAATGCCAAAGTGTGTGACTTGCGGGGGCTCCTCTGTCCTCTTTCTTGTGTATACCATTTCATTTGTGAATGAAACCCTGCGATTTGCTTCTCATTGTCGGTTTTGTGGAGACATTTTCTCCTCAGACATAATTTCCAATGAACTAAATAGTAGAAGGCAAATGATCATTTGTCATGCACAGTATTTTCTTTCCAAGAGCATTTCCAGTGGGAGACTAACTTGCAAAAATGTAAAAAGCTTTCCAGGTTGTACCACTTAACAGTTTACGACAGTGTAAAAGCACCTAACTTTTTCCTCTTTTGCTCAGAAATACTTGACCGTGTGTGTGTGTGTGTGTGGACTGAAGGTTATTCAAAGACCATGTGATCCATGAGTTCATGAATGCAAATGGTTTTGAAAGCATTTTGGTTTTCAGGGGTCGTTTTCTTGCTCAATTCAACAGTGGTTGGATCTGCACGTTGCACAAAAACAATCTTTTTTGGTTCAAAGAATATAAATGTACTTACTGTATATACTAACCTGCAAATGTATGATTGCTCCTGAAATATGATCTGTGCTAAAGCATTGAGACGCTTGCACTGACTGTACTCTTTTATTGTGAAGAGTAAGGAACAGAATGTAACATCCACAGCTTGTAACACAAAACTCCTTGAAATAAACGCAATCACAAACTGCAAGGTGCCTCTTGGGGGAAAGTTTCATGCAACAAACCTTTTGCCACAAACTTTTTTTGGGACAGTAGATTTTTCCCACATTTTTTGTTTGCAGCAAAAAAATCGAGGCAAAAAAAGCATCCACCTGTGAGTGTCTGAGCGCTAAAATCACCAGGCGCTCATAAATAAGTGTTGCTGACAACAATTGTAGATAGCTGGAGGCAGCTCCGTCCGTGTGCTTGATTCAACAATTCCAAGTGATGAGATGTCTTTGTGTGACGTTGCCCGATAACTAAGCGCCATGGCCATTCGAACAAACAGCTCCACGTCAAAACAATTCCTTTTGAAGAAAACACATTAAGACTATGACAGAAAGGCCGCAGAGCCAGAAGAAATGAGACAGATTCAGTATTTGTACAAAGAAATGTCAATGGTGAAAATTTAAAAAAAAAAGTAAAAATACATGAAAATACATCGCAGCATGTCTAAATAGATAGGATGTGATGAGCTAGGACTGAGTAGAAAGTCCAAACTAAAATGAAGTGGTACGTGGTACGCATATGAAAAGGAGAGTGGACAAGTGAAGGTACAGACATTGTAGGTCCTATGCAGGAGTCGTCTGGATTTTCCTCCATGTTCCCATGATAGGATTTGACCTGCATTCAACACAAAAACAGCACATTAAAGTGTGTTCAAAATAAAGCACAAATGGTAAAAAAGAAATAATACTTTGGAAATAATCGGCTTTGTCGACGCCAAGATTTGTGCCTCAAAATTACATAATTTAAAAAACATTATCAATACTGTCCATGTTTAACACACGGACTTTTGTTGCAGATGCGTCCGTGCGCACGCACACGGGGAGAAATACAAAGAACGATAAAAACATCTTTTTATCGTTTTTTTTGTATTTAATATAAACCTCAATACACGGTTTGGCGTTGTTTTACAGTGCACCCAGAAAGTGTTCACAGCGCTCCACTTGAGCCAGCAAGCGAGTACGATACCCAAATATTTCATTGAATGATTGATAAGAATTAATTCTCAAAAGATTTGTTCCTGACAACTCTAATGAAAAGCTTGAGGTACATATATTAACTAGTACACTCCTCACGAGTCTAGACAATTCAGCACACTAACAGAATGACTCAAGTGCACTAATAATCAGAGGCGGGCATTCTGTCAGAAGGATGGAAGGTCCATTAGTCTGTCACTGCTTCCGTCAGTATTTCAGGCTGACCCACGTGGGCCCAGTCTGTCACCCCTCAGCGTGGAGAACAATATTTTTCCACATCACAGATGGCGCCGCACAAGCTGACACACGGCCAAATCAGAGGTGGGCAAACTACGGCCCACCTGTCAAATTTTAAAAATCAATGTGGCCCCCAAGCCAAAAAGTTTGCCCACCCCTGGACTAAATGGTATACAAGATTGTTTTTTTTCTGTATTTGGCTGCAGGGCAGGTGTGTGGCACGTCACCTCCGTGTGACCGCAAGTCCTTATTTGACACCGATTGGCTGTTGCCGATAACACGGACAGACTGGGCTGGCCTGAAGTACTGGCGGCAGTTTACTGACGGACTCGCGGGAATGAAGGTGGCAGGTGCCCACCTCTGCTAATAGTAGCGAGAATCCGTGTAAAATGCGGAGTGTGACTGGATTGAATACTTTTACTTGAGGACCAAGATAGTTCTCAAAAATGGTCACTGAAAATCCTTCTGTCGTGATTATGTAGTCAGGAATGAGTGAATGATTGCAAACGCAGCAACTGCAAAATTGCAGCAAATATGTTTTAAATCCAGACAGGCCGGATTGGAACAACGGACATGCGGGTTCTGGCCCACAGGCCGTACGTTTGACACCCTCTTACTTCACATGCATCCACTGTCCTTTGTGATTAATAGTATTCCAAATGAATAAAAACACAAAGAATTGGAAGAATTGTTTTATCAGCTATTAGTAGAGTGCTTTGCCTGATGTTTTGGGCTTTTGGCAAGGTCTAGACATCCTGTACTTTTATGAGGCAATTGGATGCAAGTCCGAATTTTGGCGGTGTGACGAGTTGGGAATCAAGAGGTGCCGAAGTCTCACCCTGGCAATTTGAGTGGAACGAAGCAAAGCGGCGAGGGCGTTTGAGCCCTACTCCAGCCGCAGCAGCTCCACGTCAAAGGTGAGCGTGGCGTTGGGGGGGATGATGCCCGGGTGGCCCTTGCTGCCATACGCGAAGTCCGGCGAGCAGATCAGCTTGGCCCGCTGACCTACGCTCATCTACGGAGGCCAGGAGGAGGTTACGTGCGGGTTCACCATTGCGGATGGAGAAAGGCTGCGCTCCTCACCTGAGCGACTCCTTCTTCCCAGCCGCGGATGACCTCCTGGTTTCCGATCTTGAACTTGAATGGCTTCCCTCGGCCCCTCGAGTCGTCAAACACTTTCCCGTCTTCCAGTGTACCTGACCGCAGGGAGGGTGTGTCACACTCATCTTGCATGTGAGGCTGCATCAACACCAGTTTGCCACAATTTTTCACTTGACTTTAACGTGCCAACTAAGGTCCAGTAAGGGCCAGTACACGCATCAAGACAAGACCAGCTATTTTTTTTTCTTTCATGACCAAGGACATCTCACATCTGACTATCTTATGTCCTATTGCCAGATAAAATGATCCTGTGGTCGGAGGTGTGCGAAGAGTGGGTTTTGTCCAGATAATAGGGCCCGACATGGGGTTGGGTGGCACCCAACATTTTTGACCAAAAATCTTTTGTGTATGTTGGGAAAGACCATTGTAACAGATAACACCGGTCTCCATATTTTTACTACAGTATTTGCACCGATTCCAAATCTGGCCATGAAATACCCACGCTGCTTTACTTCAATTTGTTTGTTTGCCAGTTTTTCTCTTTTGACTTACAAGCATCAAAATACAACTTGTAGCGAAACGTACGCCTGATGTGTTTGGTTTGTTTTAGTGAATATTTAAGTGTTGTTGTACTTTGCATATATAAGTGAACGTTTTTAGGGTTTTGATGCATGCTTTTGTATTTGATTTTATTAATATACTAATGTGTGCTTATGTGTTGTTGACCTTTCGTGAGACCAAAAGTTTCATCTGCAGTACAGAAAAATGAAACAAAAAATATCACAAATCAAAGAAAAATTAAATGTGCGTTTAGATATATATTGACAGTTTGCCTCGGCAAATCGAAACGTTTGAGAAATCCTTACCACCGGACACTTTTGAATTTTTATTTCAAAAGATCCTTTTTTAAATTATTTGACCCGTGATTATTGTCATGACGTTCCACCCTTAACACTAGCTTGTTCTCGCTGTTACACTTTGACGTCGTTTCACGGTCCTAACAGAGTCCCTGGCCATCAGCATCAGAGATACGAAAACAAGTTTGGCTGAACAGAGGAAGGATTGCAGCCAGTTAGCCGATTAGCTAAAGTTAGCCGCCTAGCTTGACGGGGCCCGGGTGGTACATTAAAAAAAAAACACTGGGCTGCCGCTAACTCATCCAAACCGTAAAAAATAACAACAACTACCAGCCTGGATTAAAGGTGCTATTGTTAAATATACAAATTAAAGACTAATGATTTCCTTTAGCAACATCTTGGGACAAAGCTAAAAAGCCAAATTGACTTAGCGCTTCACCACTAGCCAAAGGAAAATAGGAACATTTTCCACCCCAAAACCAAGTGGAAACAAACCAGCCCAGTTCGTGACAAAAGGTCATTTCGCCGCAACGTCGAAAGCAAACAATGGTGGAATTATTATGATTATTTTAAAGGCGAAACGATGAAGTTTGACGCTGTTGTAGCCCGGCTCCTCACTCACCGATATAGTGCACCACGACGCGCTGCCCCTTCTTGGGAAACGTTTGCCCTGCAGACACACACGGGACAGCACCGTTGGAATGGACGACGACAACAATAACAAACCAATTCGGAAAAAAAAAGAAGGCGAGCACAACCCACCATCGCCCTGCTTGATGGTTTCAATCTGTACTCCCATGTTCGCGAGTGCTCAGCCGTTCTGTGTCCACCACCGTGCGGAGAGCGGAAGCAAGGGGATGCAGACACACGCGCGCGCGCGCGCACTCACACGCATTTTATTTTATGCGGGACCCACGCGCAAGTTGAGGAATATGTTTTCCATATTTCCCAAATGATCATAACGCCACATTTTCCATGGGAAAAAAGCAATCAAATGAATTGGAACATTTTCTAAATTGATCACACACTTATTAACTGAGTCAAAACATTTCCATTTTCTGAAGGTTCAGCACAACATTGGGAACTATTTTTACACACGCCACAAAGTCCTGATTTCCATTTTTCCACATTTTCCATGACAACATTCCCAAACCGGTGCGGACATTTTACATATTTACCTCCTTTTATATTTCTAAACGAATGTGAGGCATTCTAACTTCAAACTAGTCATCTCATGACATCTGGGCAACAATTTTCCCTTCCCCAAATTCCCAAATTATGATGTATTTTACAAATGTACCTTGCCTTTCCACATTTCTTGACCAATTCAATCAACTTTAATCGGTTCAGATCATTCAGGATATATACAGTGGAATTTAGTTAGAACACTCCCAAAATTTCACAATACAATTTCCAGATTTAGAGATATTCTCCATGTATTGACTCCTTCTACAGTTCTTTACTGGTTTCGGTCCACTTTCTAGATTTCAACCATTCAACTAGATCCACCTGCTAATTTACGTCTTAAGATATTTGATGAAACAGACTCTTGTTTTCTTTACACAGTGGTGTCCTGAGGTAAGAGTTTGCTTTGTTCCACAACCGTGCTTGTAACTCTAAACACGCATATCTCAAGTCATTTATCCCCATTGAAATAAACAGGGTTGCCATTAATCCGTTCCAGCCAGCAACAATTTTCTTTCCGTTTTGTATTTTCATGAGAACAATGGCACTCTAACAATATTGTACGTTTTAATAACACATGGTCTTGACACATTTTTTTTTTTTTTACAAATTATTTATTTACACTTTTTGCTTCAATTCAATGATCATTATGCTGCTCGTTGGTGTGCGCATCTTGACCACGGGGGCAGTATAATACAGACATTGGGATAGACACATACCCAAAGGGGACTTCACAACCCCTCAGCGGCTGTAGGTCAATCTTCGCAGAGGATAAAGAATATGCCCATGAGTATTTTTACATCATCTCTCTTCAGGTGTTGCTCCACCTTTTTTATTCAATTATTTGTTGCTTTGTGGGTTATAGCATCACCAGATGCAATAGATGTTGCTTGCTAGAGCTCTTTGGCATTTTTTAAATTATATGATAGCATTGACATTAAGGTAGTGGACTTCAAAGCTGTGTGTTGGTTTGATATACACAAAGTGTCGATGTACTGTATGTGTATTATGTTTAGTTTTAAGTTTATTTTTACCAACTTGTAATGTTGTGTTCATGTATGATACGAAAAGAAGAGTAAACATTTATTTGACTTCACCGTCCATACGGCCCGCTGAGGGAAGCCATAACTTCAAAGTGGCATGCGACAAAAATAGATTTAACTCGGAATGTGTTTCGTTGTAAAGGAAAATTCAAGCCAAATGTTTTCTTTACATGAATATACGTGCCCCCAACAGTCCAAGCATGGTATTCTGATTAATATTGTATTTGGGGAATATGAAAGAAGATGAATATCTGTCTGTTCTCATCTTATTTGCTGAGTTAGGTCATGTGACATTCACAACCTAAATCCAAGGAGTCTTCGATGTCAAATCCAGTCGACAGCAGGGGGTCGTGCTGCATAAAATGTCAACTTCTTTGGATGGCCGAATGCAATTCTGCCCCCTAGAACATGTTCTTGAAAAGAACATTTTTGACGTCGCCTTTAAAAGTTGCTACCTCATGAGAGAAGGTGAAGCAAAAGAAAACCAATCGGTCCAGCTCTTTACAGGTGGGATGTGTTGCGGTAAAGTCATCTGCCACATCTGTCAGTGTCGACCTCATAACAGAGACAGGAAACAGGCTGAGGCTTCACACTTCAAAGGAGAGAGAACACCGTTTGATATCTCCTCAGGAGGAGAGGCTGCGCGATGAGTCACGTTCTCAGAATCGGGTGGTGACTCACATGAGCTGTGATGTGATTTCTTGCTTCCATTAGAATTGTTTTGGAAAGAGTCCTCTTCATCACGACGTTCACATTCTGACATCATGAGACCAAGATGAGGCCAGATGATTGGATCAACAGGACAAGGCTTCAAATTGGAAGTGGCCACTGAATTCAGAATGTCACCAAGTGCCATCAGCCGATCACCACAGAGACTGGAAAGTCACAAAATGGCATTCTTGGACATTTTCATGAATCAAACAGTTGTGGTGAATTTTGCTGAACACAGAATAGAAACTCAAGGTTACCTGTGTGTGTTTTTCGAATTCAGTTAGTTTGAATTCATCTTTAAGAGCAGGTTTGTTAGTTTTTATTTGTTTGAAAATGCTTTGTTTTATTTTCATTTTGTTGTAATATTAGTTTTAGTTCTTTCGACTTTGTAATATGGAGTATTTGTCGAGTGCAAGATGAAACAAAACGGTCACCAAGTGTCGTGTAATAAAGTACACGACAATTCTCAAATGAGGCTTGACCCTCCTTCTTCTGTACAGATTGTACAGCAATAGGGAAATGAATACATTTAAAATAAGCCTGAAACCTCGTTTAAGGTATGAACAAAGATGGGGAAAAAAAGACATTTCAGATACGTATAATTACAGTCTTACAAAAGAAAGACAATTTCGGTTTGTTTAAAAGCATTTTCATTTTTTAAATTAAGTTTAATTTGTTTCGTGACCATACTTATCACTCACCACTTGATTCTCAAATGCTCTTTTCATATTGAAATGAGAAACACACACGCACACACAATTTACAAAAGGTGACCTTCAAGTTCCCTCTAAGAGCTAAAGCATCAACTTTGTAAATACAGTACTGGTTTCATCCTGTTAATTCCACTGGAAAATTTCCAATTTGGGGGGGACATTTCCAAAAGTGTGGAAGCTTTCACATAACATCCTCGCATGACTAAATCAGGAGTTTTTCGAGTTTCTTATAATAAACATGATTGTATTTTCAGAGTTCAACTGTTTATTTGACAAGTTTCCATTCTAAAACTCAACACTGATGCACCAAGCTGTCATTGCAACTGTTTGGGAGCTCAGATTCTGCACATGTACCATTTGACAAGATTGAATAACTTGAACAAGGCCAGGATTGATCAGATTAAAATAAAATAAAATAACTGCACCACTTCGAACACCATTGTCCAAATAAGGTATCAGTAAATTCCAACTGTATAAATAAACTCTCACAGCTAATATCTCATCATTCGCAAAATAATCACCAGGAAATAATCAGTTGCGCTTTAGGACATCAACAAAAACAAATGACAACATGAAAGCATCATTCACAAGCTAGGCATTAAAAAAAAGAAAACAAAACAAAAACATTGACAACTCTTATTTGAATCATTTGACTGTCCGGTTTTCAAAGCAAGTAGGACGATGCTCACCAGTCAAGCAAAAACAAAACATTACCAAAAAAAAGCCATGAGCATGCCTTCCTGCCCCCAAAATGGCTGCCTTCCTGTTCAATTTTGGGACCTTCGACATGGCCACCGAACTAAATAGCTCCCTATGGCGTCACAGTTAGTGTGAGATAATTACAAGGCCCCGGCCATAATGAGAGGCAGGGGGAATAATTGTAGTGAACAAAATAAGTTGTGGTCAAAGTACTGAGCTGTGGCTATGCACTGGACAATTGGGTCAGCAAATGGGAGTATAAGTAAGAAACGTCAAGAGGTCGCTATTCTGATTTCTTTAAGGTTGGGAATGAGTGACACAGATATTCCAAAAAGTCTAACATTGTCAGTAATCATTACCAAGAGTTATTCGAACAGATGTGAAAGCCAGCTTGCTTTTGTGGCAAAGACTACAACCTTAAAAGTCGGGCCTGTATTGTCGTTTTAAGTGGAGGTATGTACACATATTCTTACCCGGATGTCCAAGTTGTTCATGAGAATGACAAATGACTATTGGTGCTGACATTATTCAATGTTGTGTCAAGGTTCAAAGTTTCATACGTGGCAAGCAGGACGGGAAAGTTCTGGAGCTTTTCCGAGTTGGTCTATTTTTGGGGAAATTAATATGAATAACTGGGAATAAACCAATAATTTGTCAAACTGAAGGTTGACGCTTGCAGAGAACTTTAAGTAACTGCTGTGCACCATTATGCCATCCAAAGAGTGACGGTCTGCATATTTTTTTCTTTTAAGATACTAACTTGGAAAAATAGCAAGGTCAGCTTTCAATAAGCGTGTCTTACAAAACATGGGTGGCTAGTTTATTTCCGTGCAGAAGGAATTAACCAGCCATGAAGGTAAGTCGCATGCAGGTTTATTTCCATTCTTTAAGGACATCACTGAATTAGCGTCTTCAATTAAACTGAGATTGTGGAACGGTTGAGGAAGCCGGAGTACCCGGAGAAACCCCACGCACAGGCACTCCGGCTAATGTGCAAACAGGAAGCTCAGATTTGAACCCCCAAACTCAAAACTATAAAGTGTATGTGCACTAATCTTGGGTACACTGTGCTACCTGAACCGAAAAGCTTACCATCAAACTACCCAAAATTTTCAGTTCATTCCCATTAATTTCCACAGAGAGTTTCACAATATTCCTCATGGAAATGTTGCACCATTTGCAACCCCAATGGGAAACGCTTTCACTTTGCCTGCCGCAGGCCGTAAAGCCATTTGATCACCCTGGCGTTCCTTTCAATGACCGAGACGCCGTAGGGAACGCGCTCTTCAGCCTCCTGAGCATCTTCGTCAGGCCCGCTGGAACCGGCGCACTCTGACCCCGGAGCGCTCACGCTGCGGAAGCGGGCCAGAGACACAATGTCAGAAGTGGATCCGGGAAACTCCTGCAGATCCGCGGGGTCCAAACCACACAGGTTGAAGAAGCGCTCCAACTCTGTCCCGGCTCGGGAAAATTGCTCGCTCATGTCAGATTTGGAGCGGGTCAGGGACGGACGTTTCCTGCTGCGAGGGGAGCCGGATAGATGGGTGAAGGCCGGGGACGGAGGGGGCAAAGTGAGGAAGATGGGAACTGGAGAGATAGGAGGCTGATCTGCTTTAGGCGGGGCGGCGACGGGTTTCAGGGGAGACGGAGGGGCCTTCGCGCGGAGGAGGAGGTGCGAAATAGTCGGGCGCAGGGGAAACTGGGGGTGTAACGGCAGCGGCTGAAGCGGTTGGCGGATGAACAGCGGTGGCCTGCGAGGGGTTCGCCCACCGGTGGCTTGAGGTATGACGTCCACTCGGCGAACCGTGCCCGCCGTCGATCCGGAACTTTCAACCCGGTCCGCTTTCACTCTCACCTAGTAGAAGAGGTCAGTTGTTACAAGAGCGCCACTCCTTTTACTCATTGTACTTCTCGACCCTCTCATTTCATGTTTCCGGTGCATTGTGTAAATCTGTTCGACTGTTTTCAGCATTTTTGGCTTTGACATTCTTTGATGAGAGCACCGGCACTTGTGGTGCAACAGCTGCTTTTTTTAACTGAGCAGCAAATATCACCGCGAGTGGACTTGTTATTCTGAAAACCTGATGTGCTACACAATCAATGTCGGCAGATTCAGAATGTGTGCCCCCCCGCCCAAAAAAAATCATCTACCAAACTTGCATCTCATGTAAAAAAATGAATTGATGACCACTGTAATTTTAGGTGTACAACACATCAATGTTGGCATGAAAGAGTCCTGCACATTTTTCAAAGTGAATCTGCCAGATTTTGCGTAGCATTGTAGAGGCTGACATGACGTTTGTAAAATGTAAAGCATGTGTAAATAAGAGCCGAGGATATGGCACAGGGTCAGTAAAACACTAAACAGGAGTGCAAAAACGCTCATGTCGCCTTAAGTCACAAAGTGAAAAAAAATTGTCAACGTCATTACTTGTGCCCACATCAGCCTCTGCAAATATCTATGATCCCAGCACCCTTATACTGGACTTTGTGGAGACTTCAAAGGGGCAGTATGGAGAGGGCTCAGGGAAAAAAAATCTTTCGTTTTTGTCATTATCGTTTTATTTTAATTATCATTTTGTATGTTTTAGGTAGAGCAACTTTGTTCCAACTGTGGTTGTTAAGGTGCTGTGGAAGTAACGTTGACTTGAGTCACCTGGGTGGGGCTGGAGCAGTGAGGATGGGACGGCGGGTCTGGCGGGTCTTTTTTCGGGGAAGTCGGCTGAGGGGAGTCGTCAAGGCACTCTGCGCTCGCAACCGTACTGGGCCTGTCGCTCACGTCACTGATCAGGCTGCTCAGATGCTCGAGGTCCAGCTGGACGGACTCCTGTTTGCTCTTTGGCTGGCCAGGCGTCTTCTTGGCGGGCCTGAGAGTGCTGGCGACTGGGCTGAGCAGAGGCTTGCGCACGTCGGGAGGCCTGACCGGCTGCTGCTTGGACAGCGCCACCTGGCTCTTGACGTATTTGGCCTTGTCCGCTTCCAGCCTCTCCACAGCACTCTGCTTGGGTCGGACGGCCGAAGATGAACTTTGCCGGTAGAATTCGGGACCCACCGGGCCCTTGGGCCGCAGGCGAGGAAATGTCGCCGAAGCGCCGGGCCTCGCCGGCTGCCGGATGGCCTCCACTGGCATTTTCTATTTGCTTCCCGATTACAGTTGGAATTGGCTTTAGAGGACCAGTGAGGTTTTCCTCTTTTTGTTGGGCTGGTACATTGTCAGCAACGCTTTCCTGCTGACCTGTGGAAGAGAGACCAAATAAAGCCGATAACTAGCAGTCGACGGACGGACAGATGGAAAATATTGAAACTGAAACAACCTTTTTGAAACTGAAAGCCACTTCTTGTGTTGGCCTACTGGTTAATACAAAGGGCTACAAAGTTCTGAAAAAACACATTTGCACACATGACCTTAAATTATGCCATTATTAATAATATACATTTATCATGTTCATGATTTCTCACAATATTTAAACCGATGATTTCTGCAAATGTTTACATTTCCAAATGGTCATTTCTGCAAATCCTAGGAAATCCCAATGTACCATCATTGGCAAGCTATTTTTAGAACAAACCATTGGGCTACTCGTGGCCCTCAAGAGATACCTGATGCCCATGGGCACCATGTTGGTGACCTTTTCATAATATTCGTGAGCAATGAACACGGGTACAGATAAAAAAGGAAAAAAAGTGATTGACTACCCTTGACCCGAACTGAAAACGATGACATTGTGTTTAGAGTTGCACAATTAGAACTACCCAAAACTAAAGTGCCCCCCCCACACACACATACACACACACACACACAATTTCCCTTGTTCAAAGGTGTAGTTCCGATCAGCGTGCGCAAAAAAGGGGAGCCGGAGTTCCTATGCATCAGGCAGTCCAGATGGAAACAGTTCAAGCATGAGCTGCTGATTGGTTTATAATGTACCGGTAGGTTGCATTCAGAAACAAATGGAAGGGGAATGTGCTCTGCTTCTCTGAGCACACACTGTCAAAGTGGTGTTAGGGTGCTAGAGTGAATTTTTGAATGCACCCTTTGCTGATGGCAGCAACCAAGTTCCACTTGGACGAAACTTCCACTTCCAACTATGGAAACTTTTCTCTTTTTAGTTTAAAATGGCTTACATTTACTAGAATATCGCACAGTAACTGACCAGGATTCCACCTTTGGCCACAATTCGACATGGTATTCTAGTTAAGATAAGCCATTAAAATAAATAAATAAATAAATAAATAAATAAATAAATAGATGAATGAATGAATGAATAAATTAATTAATTAAAAAAAATAAACAGTACTTTGAAGCGGCACTTTCAAATCCAACCCAAACTTGTTCGTTGCTGTAGACAAGGATTTTGGGTGCACTTTGATCTAAATTGAAATATATACAAATCACACCTGAGTAGGAGTTGCCAGACCAGCCAAACTATGAAAAAAAGTGCGACTTGTAGTCAGAAAAATATGGTATTTCAAACGAATGATTGAAATATGGGGCGGCCCGGTAGTCCAGTGGTTAGCACGTCGACTTCACAGTGCAGAGGTACCGGGTTCGATTCCAGCTCCGGCCTCCCTGTGTGGAGTTTGCATGTTCTCCCCGGGCTTGCATGGGTTTTCTCCGGGTGCTCCGGTTTCCTCCCACATTCCAAAAACATGCATGGCAGGCGGATTGAACACTCTAAATTGTCCCTAGGTGTGAGTGTGGGCGTGCTTGGTTGTTTGTTTCTGTGTGCCCTGCGATTGGCTGGCAACCAATTCAGGGTGTCCCCCGCCTACTGCCCGATGACAGCTGGGATAGGCTCCAGCACCCCCCGCGACCCTAGTGAGGATGAAGCGGTTCGGAAGATGAATGATTGAAATATATAAATCTTACGAAATAGAGGCTAAGGCTAAATTGGCATTCAGCCAGTTTTATACCATTTCCTCAATCTCTGCCTAGCCCTAGATCAAAAGCCACCAGTTTCTGGCATTCAAAAATAGAATGCAAGTTAATCAAAGAGGGGCACGAGATGGACTTAGAGAAGTTGGTTTACCTCACTTGTGTCCCGTTTATCAAAACAGCAATTCTAAAATTCCTTTTGTACTTACATTCCGGAGACTGCTTTTTTAGAAAAAGTACGTACTTCTACTTTTACGGTACTGTTTTTTTTTTTTTTTAACAAGTATCAGGACGTGTACTAAAGTACCGAGTGTGAGTACTCTGTCCAGCTAATTCTCTGGAAGGAACGCGACACAACTTGAAGCCTCTGCCCGCGTGATAAAATGAAGACAATACAGGTGCTTAATTCCTTCCGGCTCTTGCCGTTCTTTGGATGCTCCATGTGCAAGTTTAAAACAGTCAATCTGATCGTTGCCACTCACAGTTTGCACATTGTCGCCATGCCAGATCCTCTGCCGGAGCTGTTTGAGTTTCACCCCAGTCACATTCAAACTTGTTCACTTTTACATTCGCCTCATCAACTGTTCTCGCGTCAAGGTTTGACACATGTCGAGTAGAGTCCGGTGGTAAAAGAGTTTCAAAGTCAAGAGACAAACAAAGGAATCAATAGAAAGGGACAAAGGTTCGTATAAAGGACATGAAAACATGGAAAGATTATTTAAAAAAAAAAAAAAAAAGTCCCACATGTCTTAAAGACTCGGGGCATGCGGGGACTTGCCCTCACCAAGTCAACAATTCCTCCAACGCCCAAGACAAATGACAAGAGAGTTTCACAAATGAGATGCAAGTCTTCACCTGATTGTAAAGAAAGGTCTACGTTCGCCTTCCCTGCCGCTCGTGTTGTCGTCCCGCGAGGAGTCCACGCAAAAAGAAACGACGGGATCAAACATTCAGAAACACCACCAGTCAAACCTGTGCGACAACTTCCGACAAGTACTGCAGTGGGCTGTTTCAGGCTCCACCCTTCTCTTTGCTGATTGGTCCATTCCAAATGGGGAAGCCGGAATTTAGTTACCTTCACGTGCCAAACAAACGCCGGCTCGCGCACGCACCCACTTACACGCTAACGCACGCACGCGCGCTCATGTGCAAAAAACGACAAGAGTAAATATATAGTTTTAAGATTAACTTTCAAACACTGATTTGTTTTTAACGTAACATTTGTCACATTGCATTTTTTCATCTACACTATTCAGCTTCAAATATTTAGTAATTCAACTTTTTTTTTTTTTGTTTTTACAGGAAAAGACATCAGTCAACATCAGTCCCGGGTTTCAACTTCAAAGACTGATATTCGCGTTAGAGTTGTACAGTATCAGCTCAGTGTGAGCTCTTGAGCATTCCCAGTTCCATCCATTTTGTAATCAGTTTATCCTCACGACGGTCACCGACCGGCCTGCTGGAGCCTATGCCAGCTGTCGTCGCGCATTTGGCAGGGTGCACCCTGAACTGGTTGCCAGCCAATCGCAGGGCACACAGAGACAAACGACCACACTTAGACAATCACACTTTCAAGTGTTCCCATTCATGCATGTTTTTAATAGAAATAAAGCACATTGTATTTTTTAAATGTTACAGATTTCACATACTGTATCCAAATGATTCTTTTATTTTATTGCTTTTTATCACGAGCTATTATTGCTTCTAATGTATTTTAAATGATTGATTATAACACTCTTTCAAAAATGAGATGAATGAAGACAATTGTTTTTCCAACATGTATATTTTTGGAATACGGGATAAAGATGGAGTGCCCGAAGAAAACCCATGCAAATATAGGTCCTTGTCCCTTTATGGCTTTTCTCACGGTACTACAGCAAACACACAAAAATAAAATCAAATCAAATTAATGCATCTTTTAAACAAGACACTTGATAAAGCAATGTGGTGTTTTCAATAGCATGTTCAGTGGATAAAGAATTAATAAGTCGAAACAAATACCAGGACATATTTATTACCACTACTTTATAAAAATCTTCACTCAAGTTTTTTTTAATATTTTTTTTTATGTGTGTGTGTGTGTTAACAGTTAAGCACGACAAAAGAGTGGTTGAACTATGGCAATATACACTGAGTACTATTACATCACACATATATATTTTTTTACAGTTGGTTCATGTTAAATTGCATATTGACATCTGCAATGGATATAATCTTGTCTTTGCATAATAATGGCATTTTTAATAAATGTCTTTGAAATTTATAGCTCTCAAAAAAAAAATAAAAAAATGCCCCCCCCCTTAAAAAAACCAAAACATTTTATGGTATTTTATCCAGCTCCTGCAAATGAACACGTTAAATGACAATATTTGCAGTTGGATTTTGTTAATTATGTGCCCAGTAGTTTGTTGAATAATGCAAAAATGTTGATTTTATAAAAACATACAGTACGGTAATCCCTCGCAATTTTTTTTTTTTTTTTTTACAGCGCATTGTGTTCTGCATCCTGATTGGCTAAGGGACTGTAGATTAATGTCAACAGTCTCCATGCTGCATCACTGAAGAGCTTGCCAAATTCTCTCCATGACAAAACCCACCAAAACTTTCTGCACAGTATTCCTAAAAACTGTCAGTTTTTGTAAGAAAATGTTTCTATTTTTGGTTTTTGTGTTTTAAATACTTGGGCCTGAAAAAAAGTGTAACCTTTGATTTCATTCAATACAGTATTGTTTGTAAATGTAATCATTGTAAAAAATAAAGATGACTACTTCACAGATTTCACTTATCATGGGTACTTTTTGGAAGGTAAGCCTTTGCGATAAACGAGGGATTACTCGATACCTATTTCTCCATTGCAAGACTAATAAAGGTTTTCTTATCTTATCTTATAAATAGAAAAACCTGAAAAACTGATCTTTTCCCATTCTGATGCTGGGGGTCAAGAGACCGAGCAATTTTTATCTTTGTCCTTAGCACCAAGACTGTGAGAACATCTGCGTCTGAAACTGTCCCTCAGTCCCCATCGAGTTGGCTCTTCTTCTTCTTCGCCGTCTTTTTCACCTCGACTTTTCCGCAATTGCGGCGGCAGCGGGATGGGCTGTCCAAGGAAGAAGCCCTCCTGCTCAGAGTCGGATGAAGATGAGCATGTGGAGCACGAGTCTTCGTGCCTGCGCCGGAACGACCGCAGGACCAGTGAGGACGCGTCACTTTCTCTCTTGCCTCGACACTCTGCAGTGTCCAGTCGAGGGCGTTCGACCCGCGAGTGACTGGCCAAAGCCGGGGGGGCACAGGAGGAATCGGATGAAACGCAGCGACCATTCCACCCTTGCCGTAGACTGCGCTGCTGATAAGAGGAGCCATCTGGTCAACACAAAAAAAACAGACAAAAATACCCGTTATCGATTCAAAGTGAAACTAAAGAATGCCCTTGAATTAAAGTGTGTTTTGAAAACTTGAAATTTGCTAAAAATGTGTGGGAGTGGTCTAACAATTTGAAAGTGTTTTTATAAGGTCTCACTGTTTTGTAGACTTTCACGGAAAAGGCCGGGATTGGAACGTCGACCACGCGCTAAACGGTGGTTGCCTGTCTTTCTATTCTTACCCAGTCGATTGATCTGTGGCGGGATTCCTTTGTGCAGATGCAACCTGCCTCCAAACCCTCCTTCCAACTCGTCTTCCTCCTGAGGGCTGTCGTTATTTTTTTGCGGCTCCACTTGGTGCTCCTCTTCCTCCTCAACGGAGTAGCTGCTGCTGATTGGTTCTCGGAAGCTGACCCTCGCTGTCCCACTTCGAGACAGCAGGCGTGGTGAGTCGGGGGGTCTGTCCTCTGGCTGAGGGGTGTTCAGAGGAGACGATTCTTGCAGGACGAGGTCTCTGCACTTGATGGGAAGTGGAGGCGGTTCAGGACACGTGTCGGAGTGTGACGTCATAGTTATCTGGAGAGAGTCTGGATGAGAAAATCAGATGAGGCTTCAAATAAACAGTTCTAATGGATGACATGATGATGATGTTCACCTTTCATGACTTGATTGGTCTTTTCCACCCAGTTCCTACAATCTTGATTGGTCGAGGTTCCTCTTGAACACTGACTTGTCAGTGGAGGTCCGGAATGTCCATTTGAAAGGTCATCCACAGGTGGTTTCATCTTCCCACCGTCTGGCAGTAAAGTGTAATGTGGAAGATTGCCAGGCCAAGAGAGTCCCAGGCCATTCCCTTGATTGATGTGGGGAAGAGGTGAATAGGAGCCTCTTGGATGACCACCACCTCCATGGGAAGAAACTCCATTTTCAACTAGAGTCGAGCAGTTGACACCTAAGAAAAAGAATGTGGACATCATGAAAATTGGGACCATTTTAACTTGAAACACTTGGGCTGGGATAGAAGTGAGTTTTTTTTTTTTTAATTAATGGAGTAACTGAACTGATTCTTTTTCCCATAGTTGAAAGGCTCTGTTATCGTTATTGTACGTTAAATGTGATGCGTTAACAATTCATTTTGTTGTGAGTGTTCCTTCCTGTTTCAGTGGCTATGCAGTTGCTGTGGCTCTTTCATGCTTTGTATCTTTATTCAGTCATATAGGCTTGATGTCTCACAGTATAAAAACTTGGGTGACTCAGTGGCAAGTTGTCAGTGCGTCGCATTTTCTCCCAGTCAAGAGTGTCAGCTCTCTTCCGTGTCTTCTGCATCCAGCCCTGCTCTCTGTAGTTACTTTGTATTGTCATCGATAAAGACCTTTACTTTTCAACTTTCTGCGGAAGTCAAGATGGCGCCCGAGTAGGCAGCCGTCAGCAAGTGCTCTCATGAGCCTTGCTTTTTTTGTTGTTTTTGTGTTTGTTTTGTCACTTTGTGTTTGTTGTTACGTCGTGTGGACCTGATGTGGACTTTTTTTCAGCATTTTTTGGCCACGACATTCATCAAGGAGGAGACTCTGTGCTTGGTGGTTGCGCCTTCTCGGCAGCATGGGTATACCAGCACTGTTTTTGACTGGGAGGAATGTCAGCGCCATTTGACTGTCGTTGCTGGACAGTCCCGGGGCGCTTGTGTCTTGCGCCTGTAATGAGCAGCATTTTTCACAGCCCCGCCTTGTTCAGCGGAGAGGTCGGTGCTGTTGAACGGTCTGCGGCTGGATGGATGTAAGGCTTGAGGAGCCGACGATGAGAAGAAAGGAGCGTTAGCGCGGAGCGCCGATGCGGATGTGGAACTGGGAGTCGCGGCTTGGAGTTTGAAGTGGATTTACATGGGACAGGAGAAGTGAACTAATCTCTTTTTCGTCAATGGACGCTAAAGCTTCGTGTTTACTTTCAAAAACTTAGCTTGTAGCAGATGTGTGCACATTTTTCAGCATGACGTCTCTGATCCACTGGTGAAAGGACACTTTGATCCTCTCCTCTTTCATCTATAACTGCTTCAGACAACAAAGTGTATGCAGAAAAGTGGTGAAGATTGCACGACTGTGTCCTATGTGTTGTGTTGTGTTGTGTTATTTT
>CAAKHF010006437.1:9210-23179 GCA_901007745.1 Hippocampus kuda | reverse complement strand
CAGGGGGGGGGGTTGGGGGGGGGGGGGGGGGAGACATGGAGATATCGAGGGAGGGCTGAGAGCAAGTACAGAAAGGAGAGCAATGGTGGAATGTGAGAAATGCAATACTGAGTCATAATCAGGCTCATGTGTAGCGTGCGGGCCAACGCAGCTGGCCCCTAATACGGTGTATGAGAAGTCAGAGCCAAACGAGGAAGAGCAAATGTAAACCAAGATGACTTTTTTGGGGGCGGGGGGGCGGGGGGGCCTTCAGCCGCATGCGGTAGGTTTGCAGCCCCTCTGAGCTGCGGTCCACGGCACTTGTAAATGTTTATGTTTATGTATGACTGTGTGGGAGGATCATGCATGTTCACGAACGAAAGGAAGAACATAAAGCAAACAAAGCGGCCATCTCGGTCGCTTAGTTTGCTTTTCATGGAACAAGCTCAATCTTTAAGATACTTGAAAACTTTACGGAATGACATTAAGTCGCCAAGTCTTCCTTCTTCGTTTACTACCCTCCCCCGCTGCCCCTGTCGAGGAGGGTGAGGGTTTTTGGCCTCCTTGTCAAAACACCCCCCCCCACACACACACACACACACACACAAAAAGTGGGTTTGGAGCATATTGGATTGAAGGGTCACGAAGAGACACCTGCATGCATGAAAACAAAAGAACACATAGAACAGTATGTCCAGGGTCAGCGGTCAAACTGAATAATCTGCACTCGGGTCAGGACTACTTGACCAAAAAGGTTTATGGGGCCCTAAACCAATCAGGCTATTTGCAAACACACACGCACACACACACACACACACACACACACACACACACACACACACACACACACACACACACACCACACAAAGTAAAGCAGTTGTTCTAAAGCGGAGCAGAGCTCGTCCACGATGACAAAAAGTAGATTGTAAAGCACATCTCAATTCAGTTGCAGCCGAGGAAGGAGGAGGCGGCGAGGGCCTTTATCTGCAGACGCAATCTTTTTACATAACATAAGAGCACAATGAGGGATTCTCTGCTCTCTGCACGGCAATCGAAAATCTCCAAAAGCACATCTATGATGGCATGACGGGGAGGTTGTCAGCTGACCGATCATTTGTTGCTGCCCCGAGGTTTGTTTCCAGGAGTTGAATTCCAACACTGTCACTTATTGGCTCCAAAAGAATCCAATGTTCTGAGCCCAATTGGTTGAGATATAGAATTACGGCGCAGAGAGGAAAAAGCTTATTCTTTATCTCGTAGAAAGGGGTGGCTTCAGCTCATCTGTAAGAATTTGGACTATGGAGCTGGCAGGAAGAGGTTTGAGTCCCGCTGAAGGCAAACCAAGTATCGAAATAAATACTGGCTAAAAGTACTTGTTGGAGAGATGCTAGTCTGCATGCTAGCAACCGTTGGGGTGTCCTCGAGTAAGGCGCCGTCCGCATCTCAAGTCGCGCGGCATTGTCGGTGCACCTCTTTTCACCGGGAATCTCCCCTTCCTTGCATGTGGAACGGATCCAACAACGACTCTTTCTTTCGCTCCTTTTATTGTTCACCAACTGGTATGAAGCACGATGGGTTATTTCAAGGAGCGGTCCCGAACAGCTGGTCCGTCGGACATTTGCGGCACGGAACGACTCAACAAAAAATATTTGATTGATCAGAGTCTGAAAGACATTTTTGTTTGAAAATCTGGTGCAGCCCCTTGGCCCGGCGGTGACGCTGTGGTGAAAACTAAGCCGACAAGGTCTCAAAAATGGATAAAGAAAAAGAAATACATTTTTGAACGTTTCTTCAGAAAGGGGAAAATCCCAAATCCAAATAAGAAGCGCCTCTCCAACTTCCAGGGGAAAGCCCCCACTGCGTAATACGTGGCGACAAGCTTGCAAATGAGGTCATTAAACCTTCAAATGTGCCCAAAAATGGACTGAATATTCTGCTTCCATTTCCAACGTCCTATCTTTGTGAAGCGGTGTTTTCTGCAATGACGGCGACAAAACCAAATCTTGGAGCAGACTGACCCCAAGTAAGGCACTCGGGTGTCATTATCTCCCACGAGCAGCACACAGAAGAGAAACAAATGCAAGAGTTCCCACTAATTACAGCAACTGCCATGCGGAAATGACACGGAATGGTCTGTTGTATTTTTAATCATATGTTTTGATTTGCTCATATGCCACTTTGTCAAAAAATATAGCTTAAGAGGTGAAAACGGTCTGCAAAAAAGGCCAGCGACCGCCGATTTAGGGGATGTTTTGATGACAATGACCAAGTACTTCTTCCTTTCTTAACTTTGCTGCTGTGAATTGGGAATTTCTCCATTGCGAGACTAATAAAGGTTTTCTTATCTTATCGTAAACTTCTTTTCAATCCCCTTTTCAGTTTTCAGGTTTTGAAACGTCATTCGCTTGTCAATGCACAGCAACACCGATGCGGTTTTGCGTCAAAAGGCCACTCGCTTCCGCAGTGTGCTGTCTAGTGACATTTCTCCTGGATGCCAGCGTTGCTACCGCACCCTAAGTGCTTGTCACGCGCCGCCCGACGTGTTTGATGTCTGCGAGTTGTTGCGTTTCAAGGCAGAGTGAGTTGATTAGCTCAGCAGACGGGCCAAACTCAGTTTCACCTCGCCTGAGGGCCAACACAAAGCCCGAGTGTCTCACCTCCCCGCGACCTGTCAACTCACGTAGCGCAAAAACAACAACAAAAAAAAAAAGTTAGACGAACTGATGGATAAGTACGAGAGCCACTTCTGTCACATATCAACGATACCATTTTGTCCTCTTTGAGTGTGCTGTGCACATTGTGGCATTTAGCAAGCAGTTCTCCAAAGAGAGTCAATGCATGCTCGCTTCAAGCTGTGAAGTGAAATCTATTTCATGTCATGTCAATCCAGACGAGAAGAAAACAAATCAGAGACAGGAAGGAAAGGAAACGCACAAAATCATCCTCTACAGCTGGCGACCGCCACGAGAAGAAGTCAAAAAAACCCTTGAAGGCTCCCCAAATGGCCACCGTTTTATTCGCCAAATTCACGACTGATCACGTCAGACCTCAATGATCACCTTTTAATTGTGAGCAGGAACATACGCAAACTCCGGAATCGGTTTAGTGAAAACCTGCAGAGAGTGACAAAAACATGACCGACTCGGCCGATGAATCAGAAGTGATGAGCGGTCGGTCAATCAACCTACCAAACACCAAGTTCCACCTACGACATGAACTCGCACGCTATAAGCAGGTCGGCGACTGAATTCCAATTTGCGAGAAAGCACCTTGATCCACATTAGAATCGACGGTGACGCAACTCCCGAACAATAGAGCTTACACATCCATGTCATTATGAGCTTACGCTGTAGAACAGGCCGTCTCCGCAATCAGTGCACGCACACAACACAACACACTGGCGCACCTGATCTGATTGCAGCGGGTCAGCAGACCTTGCGTGCAGGCCAACATCAGCTGACCGCAGACAAAAGCAGGGCAAGAAGTCCTCACCACAGGGAGGGAATGATTCAGCATTCAGACGCCATGACATTGTCAAAATAAATCCTGACATCACAACCGCGTTTTGGGCGATCAATCAGAACACATGTCCGCAGGTGGCTCACAACTTTGTGCTATCAATACTCAAGCATGTGATGGGACAACTAAAACATCCCAAGGATCAGATAGAGAAGCATTGACCGGAGTTGTCTTACGGCAGACGTTTCGTCTTTTGTCATTTCTTCAAGTTAAAAATCAACCCTCGCTCTCACTTGATTTGCGTTGCGTTTTTCCACGAATGGCTCCGAGTTGCGACACAAATAAGTCCACCTCGCCGCTCCTATTCACTCGCACAACAATAGCGGGTAAGGAAGATCTCATTTCTTGCCGGACAAAAGATCTTCAACTCCAATGCGGCGTTTGCGGGCAATCGGCGGGGGGGGACACTTTAAGGGGCAGATTAGTGGTACAAAAAAAAATATAATCCAAAATCAATCTGGTAGCGATTTTATCGGACTGCTCTACTCTTCCCCTCATACTTTTCCCAGTGGTAAAGGCATAGCTGCGGGGTAAAGCCAAATTCTCGACCGAATAATGCTCATAACGCAGTGTCCGTGCTCACGCATAAAATGACGAATTAGTTACGGCCCGCAACCCGATGCTGAAGTTGACCAATTCTGCCGTATAGTGACCGATCAAATCTCCGGAGGCAGTCGCAACAAAACGATACTCAGGATGCGGCGCGACCTTAACTGCAGACGTGGTTCAGGTTGAGGAGGGCCACCAGAACCAAGGCGCAAGGTTAAATAACATGCGGGCTGTTCCCAGGAGCGCAGAAGTGGTCACGTTATGTTGTTGATGGCGGGCTACTCATAACACCCAGAGGACAAATCCATTTATCTTATTAGCAACGATGCCCACCGTAAACCTGTCATGTCACGCATATACTCGGGTAAACTTATCGCGTAATAACGTAAGCTGGGAATATGAGCTGTGTATTCCAGTGAGAAAGACTGAAGATTAGTGAAGAATGTTCAGATTCCAGCAGAACAGCTGGAGGGGAGCAACTGTGAGAGAGATCCTGCGATTAAAAAAACAAAACAAAACAAAACATGCCACTCCAAATACAACGCAACTATGCCCGTTGCCTAACGCACTGCAGATTGTCATCTGTGCCGTACCCTAAAAGGTACTCGACGCATACCAACGATCGGGAACCTCCTCGGCAGAAAGCCCCGACTCACTTGGGCGCTTACATGTCTGCGACATCAACGCAACCCACTGGACTCCGTGTGATACAACGTTGCATGCCAGCAGAAGCGCCATGGTCTGGAGTTCTCACTGTGACACTGATTTGATCAGTTCAGGCCAGGATTCAAAGGCTGGACATGCTTCATTTCAAGCATTAACTATGATTAGAACACATGATGGTTGCAGCGAAGGAGAGCAGTGGAGAAGCGAGCGGACTGCTTTAACCTCAATAATGGGAAAAAAAAACACACACAGACACACACACATACAAAGTACAATAAAACAAAAATGTCATCTGAATGTGAATGTGTTTTGTCCCATTTCGGCGCACAAGGCAGCCGTTGAATGAGCCGAACTGAACAAAATGGAAGATGCTTGGGGAAAAGTCGCACAACGGGGCCTTTGTGCAAAGTGCAAGCTTGCTCGCTGACTGCACATCTTGTGAGATGATGTCAAGGAAGTAGAATGAATGCGTGTCGAATGCACCTGCGAACTGCACAAAACGTTGGCGAAAACTCTTCAGTACGGGAGCGTGTCGGTCAAAGTGTGTGTAGCAAAAAGGCATTCGGAATCATTTTCATGATTCAGGGAGGGCATCCTGAAAAGGATGGAAAATTCCTGGGACAGGAGGCTGTGCCGGGGGAAGGAAGGGCAAGGCTGTGTGTGACACACACACACACACACACACACACACACACACACACACACACACACACACACACACACACAGGCTTGCTTTCACACAGTGACGCCAAGAGCCATCTTGAAAGCGTGTGAACCGGAAATGGACGCCTGTCTTGCCGGCACAAGTAGATGGATGAACAAAGTTCAGAGAGAGCCAACCTGCAGACGTTCCCAGCCCACGTTCGCGCCTCTGCTACGGAAGCCTGCGCCCGGTTTCCGGCATCCTGGAGACATTGCTCACCTCCTTCCACAGCAAAACACGCCTGTCACGATGGCTGGGTGCCTTTGTTTGTTTTTGATAATATTATACTCGCAAAAAGACACATGGCGGAAGATAACCTGGGGTAACCTGTGATTGGAGGGAAGGCTGGGAGCATGCAAAGTCAACACAGGCTGCTCTGACCTGAGCAAAACAGGCCAGTCAGCTGATCTCAAGCACTCTCATGACTCCAATGCAATCGCAACAACAACAAGAACAAAAGGAGGAAAGATTCAGGATGGTGTTGTCTATCGGGGCATTTTAGGGCCATGATAAATAAGTAAGAACGGTAGTCGTTTGGAACCTCTGAAGTGTTTTGTGAGCACCTACGTGTTGGTGAGAGGCGTCAATGGGGCTGAGAACTGGCGAGCCGGTCGGACTGCAGAGCTCGGGGAAAGGGTTGGGGATAGCAGGCAGAGATGCGGGACGCAGATGCTGCTCCTCCCGCAGGCACCTGCAGGGGGAGACACACACACATACACAGACAAACAGTCAAGTCTCTGTCTGAGCTAACCGGTGAAACCAATGAGCGAGACAAGGCAAGGTTATCTTGGAATGCTCCCATTATCTTAATTTATAGCTCTCATTCCGAAACGTACATTTCTACCTACAACTCACTATAAAGCATTTGTTGAAGCCATACATTCATACTCTGAGGCATTTCAGACGTAAACCCACATCATCACATTGCGGTTTGTAAATTGACTGCATCCCAAATCCAGGAACACCTATTTGAGCAAGTAAAGTATTAAGTATTGAACCCTTTTTATGCACCGTGTAACCTGATCACATGATAAGCTGTCCGCTGTAGTAACCGCTGTCCCTGAAAGGGTAAATCATCAACTGTCTGTACCGCTTCAGTGGTATACTGGAAGAGGATGACAACACTGTACTCAGTTTTGAGTTCATTTGCCTGGCTCGGGTGGTTTTCTTCAGATAGTTTTTCCTCCGGCAATCGCGATGCTTGTTGATATCGAACGAAGAACGATTGAAGAAGAAGATCGTCGTTTGTCTACCTGACGGCCTGGATGTGCATCGGCTGAGAGTGCCGCAGCCTCTCCCTGGCGGGTCCGGAGGGGGGCGTGTGACGTCGGACGGCTGGGCCGTGTCTGACGAAGGGAACGTGCATAAGGTGGTGGTGGTGGGGAGGCGCGTGGCCGTTGTTGAGAATGAGAGCTGTGTCCGCAGGCGTCGAGTAAACGCTCTCCATGGAGGAGTTCATCTCGTTGACGAGCTGCTCCAGATCCACGTCGTCGTCTGTGAGAAAAAAGGGCACAAGGAACCATGAGGGACAGCGGAAGTCGCAATGGCTGCAGGTGTCCGCTCGCTGTCATTCATATATATATTTCAAACCAGAGGAGCGCAACAACTGCAACAATGAAGACACAAATGCAACATTTACAATTCTAGCCGCACATTTGCGAGAAGTGATGAAACGCATTTTCTTTAAGGTATGTAAAAGTCAAGTGGCCAATCTCTTCCAACACAACCTTGTGACTACTACTATGTGACCCACAATCAATCAAACCAAACCAGACTCGGGCACACCGGAGCAACATAACACACTTGTCAGTCAAAACTTCTTGAATAATGCCAGGATGAGGGCCAGGATAAAAGCTGACATGAAGGCACCAATATGTTCCAATGTCCGAGGCCCTTTTGACCGATGGGTGTCCCAAACCAACACCGCACGGAATTCCTGACATTCCGATTGGCAGAAAAAAAAAAAATTGCAGCAATCTGGGAGCGCTCACCAGCCTGAGTGGACCGAGTGTTCACAACAAAGTCAAACACCAACACACTTGTGCGCACGCGCACACAGGGCAGCCGAGGACACGGTGTACAATATGCAGTGCTGATGTGCATATAATTATACAGTAAAATCAAAAATGGACAACATCTGCAGTCCAAGTGAGCCTGAGGAGGTGGGGGTGCGGGGCATGGGGGAGCAAAGAGCCACTTCTGTACTCAAAGCAGCAGGGCGTCAGCTCAGCTCGGATCACAAAGAGCTCTGCATGACAAACACGGAGGCGAAGTCGAGGACACAAGGTCATGTGATGTTCAAGAGTGGGACATGGGGTACGAGGTGAAGTGCTGATGAGGACAGGAAGGGGACGGCTATGATGCAAAGCTCGGGGCGCATGGCTGTGTTGTTCACCCCTGCCGACGGCTTTTACGCAAAGCAACTTTACTCTTGCAGCCATGTGATTGACGCAAACAGAAGCTGAGCTGAGCCAGGTATAAGATGGTTCAAAACCAGAGGTGTCCAAACTATGGCCCGGAGGCCATTTGTGGCCCGCCATCTATTTAAGCGGCCCACCGCATCGACTACTGACATTTGCTACCAATAGGTTTTACATACTGTGGAGCTTTCTACATCAAATCAAACAACAGCATTTCTCCTCATAACACTGTGGTGAATAAAGATAGTTGTTTTTTTTTTGGGGGGGGGTTAAAGCAAAAATGGTTTTGACGGAGTGCTTGCTACTTTTTGGGTTCTGAATGTAGAGATGGGATTTAGCAGCTGTTCAGTGCAAGGGCAGACATGTTTTGGTGGGTTTCAAGGTCTCTGGACACACCAAAATCTTACACTGTTTAAACTTAAGTGGTTCAGGTAGCAGGTTTTCAGAAGACATTGTAATATATAAACACTACGCGATGGCTCAATGGAATGATTTGGGTGTGCTTTGATAAATGTATATCAAAATGTTTAAAAGTGGCAGTCGCATCCTTTGATTTTTTCCTGTATGTGGCCCTCGGAGGAAAATGTTTAGACACGCTGCTCTCAGGCTTTCAATCTCTGAGTGACATTTAAAACCCCTTCTGTAATTTAAAAAATGGGTGATGACAGCTGTCACAGTTTTAACATCACTTTCGGATTTGGCGTGATGAGCCAGATGCCATTTGGAATTCAATCTGGCCTATCACGTAGCTCGAGGATGATAATGATAGCATCGCTGGCATTCATCACCCTCCTCCCATTGCCGGCTTGGCCCAAACTGCACTTTTGGTTTCAGCCAGGGACGATACGTAAAGGCTTTCTCTCCCCTTTTTCTTCGACGGTTCAGAACTGCAGCCTCCGTCTGGCCGGCATCTGGCTACGAACGCTCCTGTGCGAGCGCGGCCAGGACATTACAGCGAGATCGCAGGATACAGTGAATGAGTGCTCTCTGTCCCTGGCAGAGGCGGCCTGCAATCATTGATGGGCAACTCAGAGGGCAGACAAGCACTGAGATGAGCTTTGACCTCAGCTACCTTGGCTAGCTTGTGCCAGATGACATTGAACGGTTCGTGCGTGGCGTCTGAAGTAGTCCGGCCACTCACCTAAGAATCCAAATGCTGACTTCCCCAAACCCCAAGCAGCCATGGCAAATATTAAGACCACACCATACAGTGGACAAATGTGAGATGGTAGTCATAAAACAAAGACTCCCGGTTACTTCCACTAACAACCCAGGGTAAACTTAACTCCTCCCCGACATCGTGTACAAAGATGTGAGATTCTCATTCGGGATACATCACTTCAACATACAGCACTGGACACCGATTGCTGCTTTCCCATTATCCAGAGCTTTGCCGCCATCTTGTGGCATCTTTGTGCATCATGGAAAGTGCACAAAAAGTGAGTTTTTCATCAAATTAACTTTGATGGGATAGGAAGGCATGTATCTGTTCATCCTTTCGACTATTAGCACCTTTGTGCCCCTGGCCCCTCTCCCACTTGCTCTAATCTCTCCCTTCCGATGATCTGACCTACAGGCCGACAAACACTCCTAGTCACGGTCCTCCTCTCTGGGCCATGTTTACAACGCACTTGCACAAGCATGCCGAGCACGCATCGGCGAACTCGAGGGAAGAAGAGGAGGTTGGCCCAAGTTAGATTTACAACATCTCCTCTGCTTCCAGGCATTTCCACGACGACTGAAGGGATTTCTGAGAACGTGGCGCTGGGAGCAAAGAGTCTAATGTGCTCAAGAGGTCATCAAAAAAAATGGTGAGCAAGGGAGATAGAATTTAATATTTGTCCAAAAGCTCTACATCTGGAGAGCAGAACTTGCAGTGATGAAGGAAGTCAATGTACAAGAAGATGATAAAGATAGACAAAAAAAAAAAAAGGGGGGGGGTTAATAGGGGAGAACCTTTGTGAGCGAGAAAGGTTGGCAGCAAAAAGATTCCACGACGATACATATGGGGGAATTGTCAGAAAGGGCAACGTGTCATCCATCATCTATAGCTTGGCGACAGTGACGAACTGACCATACTTGCTGTGGAATTTAATTTCTTAAAGAGACGGGACAGGAGTTACCATGGTGATGTGGCAAGTTTGGATGGGCCGAGCGCTGAAAGCCTGGAACAATCAGCTCCTCGGGCCTGCGAGAGGAACTGCGGTCCATGCCCTCCTGCCAAATAAACAAAACAGGCAGAACAAAAAAGAAAGATGTTTTTGAACTGAGCGTGTCACAAAAGGTCATGCGGTGGTGTTGGATGTCAGATATTTAAGTGAAGCAAAAGGCAGTGGGTTATTTTCGCAGCGCTCAGACAATAGGCGGGTTCACGCCTCTGCTCTGCTCTCGAGGAACACTGAGTGACACACAGGCGATACTTTGACCCTGCAGCACTGGGACTTGGTGACCCGCTGACCTTTTTCCTCTCGCTCTGCCTGTCACACACCAACACATGCGAGCACACACTTGCTTCAAACTGCCACATATGACACTCACTGCGGGCAGATCAATCACTCTCCGAGCACACTTCAACCATCGCTCACAGTCAAGTTCCTCACGCATTGGGTAATTCAACGCAGCCTCCAGCCTTGAAAGCTGCAGAGTGAGGGAGGGAGGGGGAGGGCCCCACCCCCCAAAAAAATAAAAATAAAAGAAAATAAAATACATCTCTACTTTTCGTGGAAAACGCAGAACGCAGGGGAATTGTTCCCAGGAATTGCTAGTGGCCAGATGTCCTGCTGCAGACGCACGCGCATACGCGTGCATGTGGGATGATTCGAAAACATCCATAAATGCCCAAAGTACGATTTACAGCTCCAAGAAGCTGCAGCCAAAAGCTTTCCAAGGAAGGCAACTTGACTTCAGCACACTCCATCGGAGCCAGATCAGGACCTCTGAATTTGAAATGAACTGAAGATATAACCGTGCGAGTGTGCACATACATCACGGAAGCCATTTTGACGAGGCGGACCCATGTATAAACGTTCGCTGACATCAAATCTAATGGTTCATGTCACGAATGTGGCCAAGGATTTGGAGAAATAAAAAGTTGTGTTGCCTTCTCATGCAGAATCTGCACATGGGACAACTTAGAACATAAACTGCAAACAATTAAGATCAATGACCAAAAATGGGTGAGTCCCAAGACAACATTTTTTTTTTTTTGGCTCACTCAACTCAACTGAATTTATAGAGCACTTTCAAACGGCCATCGCTGCATACAAAGTGCTGTACATGGAGCAACTAACATATATACAACAATAAAGCAATAAATCAGTAACAAAGATGGTAGAATGCAACAGTAAAACTAAGATCAAATCTGAGTCATGCTGAGTCAAATGCCAAAGAATACAAGTGAGTTTTGAGGTGGGTTTTAAAAATGGGCCGCGAGGGGGCTTGCCAAATGTTCAGTGGGAGGTCATTCCAGAGAGAGGGACCAGCAACGGAAAAGGCTCGATCCCCTCTAAGTCTCCGTTTAGTTCTTGGTACTTCTAATCATGTCTGGTCCGCAGACCTGAGGCGCCGGGCAGGTGTGTAGGGGCGGATGAGCTCAGAGAGGTAAGGTGGCGCGATGTCATTTAAAGATTTGAAAACAAATAATAGCATCTTGAAAAGAACTCTAAAATGTATAGGGAGCCAGTAAAGGGATGCCAGAGTAGGAGTTATGTGCTCCCGCTTACGAGTACCAGTCAAGAGGCGAGCAGCGGCATTCTGGACCAGCTGGAGACGCTTAATGGAGGATTGGCTGCCTCCAAAGTAAAGTGCATTGCAGTAATCGAGCCGGGATGTGACGAAGGCATGAACTACTGTCTCAAGGTGCTCATGAGAAAGGAGAGGTTTTACTTTAGCCAGCTGTCTAAGATGAAAGAAGCTGAATTTAACAACGGCACCAATTTGCCAGTCAAGATTAAAATCACTGTCCAGTTTATGACCCAAGTTTGAGACTGTTGACTTGAGATAAGGAGACAGGGGGCCCAAGTCGACAGGATGGGATGTACAAGGGCCACTAGGACCAAACAGTATCACCTCTGTCTTCTTTTCATTGAAATTCAAGAAATGTTGTGTCATCGAGGTTTTGATTTCTTCCAGGCAGGATAAAACTGGCCTTAATGAGAAAGTGTCTTTTTTGCTCAGTGGGACATAAATCTAACAGTCATCTGCATAGCAGTGGAAGGAAATGCCATGTTTCCTTATGATGGAATCCAATGGGAGCAGGTACAGTGAAAACAGCAGAGGCCCCAGAATTGAGCCCTGTGGAACACCACATGACAGACGAGCAGTACGTGACTCAGAGCAGCCAAGGCTGACACAAAAGGTTCTATCAGCTAAATAGGACCTAAACCACTCAAGAGTGCTACCGCCAATGCCCACCAAGTACTGCAAACGAGTCAACAGAATACTGTGATCCACTGTATCAAATGCCGCAGCAGTTAAATCCCATAAAACCAGACACACGTAGTCTCCGGTGTCATTTGCCAGGAGGATGTCATTAGAAACGCGTAACAGGGCTCACTCTGTGCTATGCATCGTCTTGAAACCCGACTGGAAGACCTCCAAGATGTTACGTTCATCCAAGAAAGATTTCAACTGCATGTGCACCACTTTTTCCAGCATTTTTTTAAATGAAAGGCAGTTTGGAAATGGGCCTAAAATTTCACTCACAACATTAGTTTAGTGATACCAACCAGGATGGAAGTCACACCAAAAAAGGAGTGTGATATAAGGAGTTTGAAGTGAGGAGACTCATCTCAAAAGCAGGATTAATCATCGGCAACGTTCCCTCTGACTTTCGATGCGTCTGAGCATTGATGCAAACTTCCCTGAGCATTCCTTGGACCGGCGGTGAGCAACATCAGCCATGCACGAACCAAATAAATAAATACAGAAGAGCGATTTGTCGCTGATGCACTTTCAGTCGTTCATTTAAACGGTCAAATCTGGACGCAAAATGGAAGCACTCGCATGGAGCATGCCAAAGATGCTCACACTGAACAAAGCACGAGGCAACTGGCCACCCGGATGGTTGGTGGTGTTATAGATCCTGACGTCACTCACTCGGCCACGCCCTATTAAGTCGTGCGTCAACACGCAAATGCAGTGGTGGAGTGCGCGGGGTTTTCGGCTTAATCACAAATGACGAAAATTGCGATCCGGTCTCTGATGATGTTTTCACATGCATACAATGGCATTTTCTGAATTAAAAGAAAACTGTTGGATGAATGGCATTTCCATTCATTCCAATGGGGAGAATTTCATGTTCCGGTCAACTAAGTTGTTAGCTCAGTCACGGAACAAATCAAACTTGTAAGTGAAAGTACAATTGTCACGCGGCAATACGTCCGTGTTCAAAGGACAAAACCTCCACCCACATCGAACCAATTCGACTTTCTCTCGCAAAGCAACTGCTGTACTTACTCGGGAGCATAACCACAAGACCGAGAGCAAAGCGTTGCCCGGGTGACCAATGCACACAGACGCTAACCCCTGACCTCAGAGGGGGGAAGAAAGAGGGAATTGTAGTCCGAGCTCCGAGACAGATCACACGTGTTGGACGTCGGCTGGCACTGGAAGAGACGTTGGAGCGAGGCGACGTGCTGCCGGGTACGTCCGTTCGTTGGTCGTTTCCACCCTTCGGACCCCCGTTCGGGCCATAACTCGGCCCAGCTTCCGGCACGAGGGCTGCGGTTTCGCGTGCACGCTTACGGGCGCGTTTGCACACGAAGACAGCAGTTGATTGACTCTTCCACCGCCTCGATCCAAAGTTCTTACGATGACAGACAAGACATTTATTTATCCTTGAGGAAGACACACCTGGAATGCGGCCCATGCTACCAAAACATGCCTGCAGTCATATTCTTTATCGTATTATGCAAGTATGTTTTCAAAATACAGGCTTATCAAAACACACTAACTCTGCGTTCGCAAGCTCCACAGAGACTCCGCGGTGTGGAATGAATGTGTGCCATGCTGTGTCATGTCAGTCTTTACATAAAACACACACACAGAGCAAATGCTATGACCCACTTCTCTCCCTCGCACTACCAAAGACCCCCCCCCCCCCCCCCCCCCCCCCCACCGGGGGGGGGGGGGG
>CAAKHF010006434.1:18199-31397 GCA_901007745.1 Hippocampus kuda | reverse complement strand
AATGGGGGGGGGGGGGGGGGGGTGGGGGGCGTCGGATGCGGGGGTGGGATCACTCCAATTACTACCTACCTGCCCTGCACTTAGAGGACACACACACATAGTCCGGTTCTGCACAATGACCCTGAAAGCAGCAACTGGCTGGCTGTGTAATTTAGTTGATTGTGCTTTGCAAATGGCTGCCTCACTGCATCAAAGTGGAGGGGGGAAAGTGTGTGTGTGTGTGTGCGTGTGTGAGGGGGTGACGAAGAGGGGGCTGTGGGAGAGCGTGCTGGTGTCAATGGGTGTCAGTAGGACAGATTTTGACTTTGGCGGTGGTCAAATGATGCTGGTGACAGGCACAAGAGGGCGCTGTCGTCAACCTGCTCTAATCGCCCACTGTACTGTATTCGAGTGTTTTACCTGATGCTTATTGCGGAAGTTACTTTGTCTCAAGAACCCAGTCAGACACAATCCACAAGTAGAAGTGGTGCACTTTGTCTTTCAGAATAAGAGCAGAACACGTACGGTGCTTTTGTGTCGGCGCCATCCGATGATCGGGTATGAAAACTAAGAGTCACATGGGTTTATTTTTCTCACTGGGGTCTTCATTTTTTTTTTTGTTTTTTTTCACATAGCTGTCAATTCAATAACGCACCCAATTATCCAACTTCAATAGCAAGGTAGCCTTGCAGAAAAGAGTCAAAGACATTGAAAACATTCCCCGGCAAGGATGTTTTGGCGTTAAGGCGCTCCTCCTCCAGATTGTTTAACTCCAAAGCGGGAGGACACCCGAGTCCCGACCCCCCAGCGTGTGAGTCTTTACAGCGAGCTGCTTGTGAGCCATTCACTCGCATCAAATATTGAACACCTGTCGTTTCGGTTTCACACAGTCAAGCACGGGGACGTAAAAAAAAAAAACTCCACAGAGCGGCGAGAGAAGAAGGTATGCAGGGACGCGGCGAGGAAGACAGGTGGGCCACCTCGGCGTCTGATGGGACCCGTCTGATCAGATTCTGGCGGGACATTTTCTGAGAGGACGAGGGGGTTTCATGACTGTATCTCACCTCAGCGGGACGGCCTCCAACCTGGCTGGCGAGAAAGAAGGCGGCAGGTTCGAAATGTTCTCTGAACCAGACGAAGCAGAAGATGGAAGGGCGGGAGGACGGGTTCAAGGCGAGGGCTGTGATGGAGAGACGGAGGTCAGGTTTGGCAAAACACACTTTGCACACAGTTTATGCGTCCTTTTTTACTACCAGTCAAAAAATATGTACTTAGTTTCTTTTGGGGGGGTGGGTGGAGGGGTCATTTCTCTTTTGCAGGTCAGTGACCGAGAAAGCTCACAAGAAGACAGTGCAGAAGGACCCCCACCAACAGATGTAGAGCTGACCCCCGCAGTATTGTTGTCACAGCCCTCCAACACAATCGGTAACACCCACACGCATGCACGCGCCATTATTTTTAAAATGACAATGATTGAGTTGTCTAAATTACAAGTATGTCTCGAAGAGGACTGCTAAATGTAAAAAAAGAATAATAAAATAGACTTTATGCACATTTTGTTCGATTTCAAACTTCCATATCATGTCGTGAATCCTTGTGGGTGTGTTTTTCCCCCTGAGGTTTACAAATGACTGGTTAATTAAAGAAGTACCTTTATTTTTGTAGTTAGAAAAAAAAGACTACATGCAAAATTTTGTTGGGAGTCTAAAATGAACAGTACTTACCTTTTTGTTCCCATGTCCATGACGACTTTGGTGCAGATGGCCCGTCCGAATCGTGCTGGTACTGTCTCAGGTCTCTTGACCCAGAGTATCACTCTGGGGCTTCTCAGGTTGCCAACTTCTGTAAAATAATAATATAGAGGAAGAATATTGAGGATGATATCATGTTGACTTCAGAAACTTCTCTGGCGTTGCAGCAGGATTCGGATTCATTGTCTCTGTCGCCATCTGGCGGTCAGAAGATGAACTACCAGAAGGACCCTCGCCCCCACTTCGGCGTGGCCTGTTCCTCCCACGCGCCGTGTCGCCCCCTGTGGGGCAGCGAGGGGCCCAGCTGGGGGACCAGGGGGACTCCCGATGGGGTCGATGATGAGCTGCAGCAGCAGACACAGCGAGCGTGCCCGCACTGCCACCTGGCACTGCCCGCTCACACGCTCAGCTGGCACGAGGTCGACACCACACACACACACACACACACTCACACACGCACACGCACACGCACACACACACACACGCCTTTGCATTAGGCACACTTGCACCATGGAATGAAATCAAATAAATAAGCATCATTTGTGGTGGATAAAAATGCACATCCAGGACGAGTAACATTCGGACACTTTTGCAACGTTGTCCTGAATATTTTCGTGAAGGTTTGCACGATTAGCCATGCACGTTATTAATGAATAGTACCTCATATAGTGGGTGACCACTGCACGCGCCACCCTCTGCAGTTGATCTAATGCGTTGTGCTTCTCCCTGCAGACAAAGTGTCTCCAGTTTGACGGGCTGCGCAAACCCAACAAATAGGATTTTGTCGTACAGCACCCAAACGCATCGTCACTCGTGCTGAATAAAAATTTTAAAAAGCTTTGTTTTTCTTGCTGTGTTGGTGCTATTTACGCTGTCTTTTTTTTTTAATATGGCGCGAAGCGATGCATGATTAAAATGGGAATGAAATTGGTGATAGCAGAGACAAAAACTGCAATTAAGATCATATTTAACAAACTATTTACACATTCTCTCATTAAATTAACTTCTTGTATGGAAACTTTTAGGGATTTAGGAACAAAAATATACACTCATCTTTTGTTCATTGTAAGAAGACGGCATAAAAACAAAAAAAATCCTATTTTTAATTAATTGTTTAAATGAGTTTGGTTGACACGTTTTAAAATTTCCTAAATTCAATAAAATGGTTTCAACATATACAACCTACATAAATAAAGCTGTACATGGAGCAACTAACAGTTTATGTTAAGCGTATTTGACGGTTTTTAAGTGCTCTATGAACAAATTTGAGTCTCTCTCTCACGCTCATATTTAAATGAATTCAAAAATATAAACACGTTTTCCACGAATGGACCAAAATGCACCTTGTACGAATAGTGACGTCACGGCATCAGGCCAGAGCATCGCGAAAAACCTGCATCCTCCCTCCTTCTCATTGGTCCACCGAGGCGGCGCCAGATCATGTGACCGAGCCACGCCGCCGCAGCCAATGGCGCAGCCCGCTCGGCTGACCCACTGCCTTGCATACTGACACCACCCCCAGCGACCCCCCACCACCCCCATTCTGTCTTGTTGTTGTCGTCATCGTCGCAGCGGAGCCTTCTCTCCACCACCATGCCGCTCGACAAACCCTCTCTCCTGGGCGAGGACGGCGACAGCGACGGGCGGCGGCGGAGAGCCTGGCCCGCCTCGACGCTCTCGCCTCCGCCGGCCCTGAGTCGCTCGTACGCGGCCAGGAAGAGTCTGGCGGCGGCGGCGGTGGGGGGTAGGAAGATAACGCATCCCGGCAAGGCTATCTTAGCAGGTCCGCTGTTTCTTTTATTGTGTTTTTTTTTTCTTTTTTTGCTTCAACGCTTCACCGAGTCGATTGCAGCGACTGCAGTGCTGCTTTGTGCGCAAGCTGGCGCCTAACTAAGGCGAACTGGGTCACAAAGACAATTCAGCAGTGATGCTCATGTAGCGTAGCGCCGTCTGCATACGGTAAATTACACAGGTTTTTATAAAAAAAAAAAAGGAGTTATCGAAATCATTTGCAGTAATGTCCAGTCATTTTGGGGTGGGGTGGGGGTTCAGTGCCACAATAAAACATACAAAATAAATGATTCTTCCATACTCTGGTGCCAGGCCAATTGAGAGCTGTATGATTATGATCTCGAACATAACTCTAAACATACTCACCAAAGATGTTGATTGGATTGTATTCATAGGTGCAGATCATGATTTGCTCGTGAATTTTGCTTGCTCTGACAAAACAACCACAAGTCTGTGGGCCGGCGAGTTGACTCTGCAAATGATGCAACATTTAAATCCGATGGATTGGTACCATTGAAGAAATAGTATACACAGTAATCCCATCGCTGGACAGATTGCCAAATTTTCTCCATGACAAAACCCACCACGATTTGGAGAAAAAGAAAAAAAAATTATTTCCTCGAAGGGGTTCCTGAACTATATGCCAATTTTTTCCAAATTCTCCCCTTAGGTGGGATTGCGGGCGGCATCGAGATTTGTATCACCTTCCCGACGGAGTACGTCAAGACTCAACTGCAGCTCGATGAGCGAGCCAACCCGCCGCGCTACCGGGGCATCGGTAGGTTCACGCGGCCAACTGCCCACTCCTTAAGGGCCTTGGCTTGTTTAAACGTCCCCGCTGTTTGGCAGGTGACTGCGTGAAGCTGACCGTGCAGGATCACGGACTGCGAGGCCTGTACCGAGGACTCAGCTCGCTGCTTTATGGCTCCATCCCCAAGTCGGCAGTCAGGTTTGATTTGTGTTCCAAGCGGAATTTGGCAGAAAAAAACAAAAGATTGTCTCGGAAAACAATGAAGTAGCAACACTCACCAATCCTCACTCCCCCCACTGCAGATTTGGCACCTTCGAGATCCTCAGCAACCCAATGCGAGATGCCACGGGCCGACTGGACAACACGCGGAGCCTCCTGTGTGGCTTGGGGGCAGGTATTACCGAGGCTATCGTCATTGTGTGTCCCATGGAGACGCTCAAGGTGGGCGTGTGAAGGGGGGGGGGTCGAGGGAGGGGGCACATTTGTGATGGAGACATCAATATGAGTGTTGTGCGGCCCTCCCCGCAGGTGAAAATGATTCACGACCAGTGCTCGATGAGGCCTCGCTACCGGGGTTTCTTTCACGGCGTCAGCGAGATCATCAGAGAACAAGGTAACGTCTTCTAAGTCAAGCCCGGGTGACGAATGTTCGCCATTAGCCTCATCTAGGTTTTCCCCACCCTTAGGTGTCCGGGGGACCTATCAAGGTCTGACGGCGACCGTGCTTAAGCAGGGAACCAATCAGGCCATCCGGTTTTACGTGATGAATGCGCTACGTAATTGGTACAAAGGTAAGGATCGCACGCAAGTAGCCTGAGAGCAAAATTTGGTCCAAAGATCAGAAACCCGTGGGTCTTGCGCCGATTTAAAGTGACATTTTGCTCGCTGCTGAATTCAAGGTGACGATCCCAGAAAGGAAATGCACCCAATCGTCACGGCCATGTTCGGAGCCACGGCGGGGGCCGCCAGCGTCTTCGGCAACACGCCTCTTGATGTGGTCAAGACCAGAATGCAGGTTAGATGGGACATTGGGTGTTTGACCTCGGAAGAGTGTCTGATGACCATGTTTGAAAGGGTCTGGATGCCCATCGCTACAAGAACACGGTGGACTGCGCCTTCCAGATCCTCAAGCAGGAAGGACCGCAAGCGTGAGTTGCCTCAGTTTTTCCCCTTGACTAGCTAGCTACTAGCGTAATGCTGGCTCATGTCTTGTCCTGTCCCATCCCGTCTCAAAAGGTTCTACAAGGGGACCGTGCCCCGGCTGGGCCGCGTGTGCTTGGATGTGGCTATCGTCTTTGTCATCTACGAGGAGGTGGTCAAGTTGCTCAACAACGTCTGGAAGACCCAATAGGAGGACCAGTGAGGACTCCCATAAAACAAGACAGGCAAGGCCTTCCAGAAACCACCGGACCAGACATTTCCACGTGTCATTTTTGGAGCTTGGACTGACTGACTGATGAAGAGCAACAAAGGGGAAAAAAAGGCCACTTGCTTCAAACAACGATTGGTTTTGTGATACTTAGGTGGAGTTCCAGAAAAGTGAAATTTGGTGGACAAAAGGTATTGGGACAAAAAAAAAAAAAAAAAGCCAGTACACAGTTGTAACATGTAACACTGTCACATCTTATCAATGGTTGTTTTTTTTTTGTTTTTGTTTTTTTTTTGGGAAAGGGGCACAATCTTCCATTAGCCACATGCTAAGCCAATCTGTCTCATTTGATGTCGCACTACTCTGATAGTGTAGCATGCAAAGCTAATTAGCAAACCTAGCTTTAATATCTTATTACCTCCAAGTTGATTCACGCCGCTTTTTGTAAATGGCAAAATTGTCTTGTCATCACAAGCTAAGTCCATCTGTCTCGTTCAATGCTATCGGGCATTGTCATGCGACTCTGTCTCATTTGATGCTAGCATGCTAATAGCCATGCTAATCCAATGCCGCATTTCCGGGGAAGCTTGAAGAACTCAAATCGCAGATTCATTCTGCTTTTAGGGGAACAGTAACAATTGATGATTGTTTTTGAGCCTTCACCATGAAATTCAACAAGACATCAGCCTTTTTGTTGGACGTGACCATTTTGACTGCAAGATCCGGAGCTCACAGCCCGCAGCTTCAATTCTCATCAAGGGTGTTTTCATGTTTCCTTTTTGTTCTCTTCTTTCATATCAAGTTACCCGAATTGGTTTCTACACTGATGACACTCATGTCTGTCTAATTTCACGTGAATAAAAAAAGTGAAGGGGCGATCGTATGAACGAGAGGCTGAGCGAGGAAACGAGTATTTATAACCACTCCGCCTTGCACAGATAAAGCCTTTGGAGTCCCTTATGTTTGCCAAACTAAAAATATCTTCATTTTGCATGAGAATGTCGTTCCCATTTCTGTGTGGTTGTGCGTGCGTGAGACTGTGCGAGTGCTTTGACTGTTAAATAAATGAATGAATGACATCAGGAAATACATGGAGGTTTTTATGGTGTAATAAATGTCGCGGTATCAAATTGAAAATCTGTGTATATCTTTTATTAGAGGGCGCTATCGGGGGTCGGGCGTGTGTGAGTTCTTTACAGTTCTGGAGGAGATTATGGGCTGAGAGCATGGCGGGGGCAGTTGTAGGTAGTCCCACCTGCCACTTACACAAAACCCAGCGCAAGGTGTTCACACTGTGACCTCGTTTGTGTCAGCGAGTCGCCACGACAATGTGCATTTTCTTTTTTTTTTAAACACCAAACTGACTATAAAGCACCTTTGCTCCAGCTCTCGGATCTCTTGACAAGAAGGGAATGGAGGTCGTGGCCATGTGAGCTATCGCCTCCATCTGAAAAGACACCCAAAAAATAAGTCAGACTCGTTGATTAAAAAAAGAGAGAAAAGTATTTTGACGCACATTCGAAGGCATTTGTCTTTGCCACCGCTGGCCACTCGCTGGCCGTCGGGACTCCAGTCCACAGCAAACACCTGCACCAAAAAGCAAATAGCCAATAGCAAATTATTTAAATTTTTTTTATTTTAAAAACAAAACAAAAATCCACATTTTACAAACTAAGTGATTTAGGACTTTCCTAAATCCAACAACAACAACAACAAATGTTTTTATTCCCAGAACTTCCCTGGACACGGGACCGTCCCCTCACCTCATCGGCGTGTCCGGGAAGATCCATGTTGAGCTTCCCGGTTTTGACGTCCCACACTTTGAGCGTGCTGTCGCTGCTGCCGCTCACCAGCAGTCGGCTGTCGGCCGACCACGCCACCTGATACACGGAGCCCACATGACCACGGAGGGACATCAGGTACCTGTCGGTGACAAGAGTTGCCCAGGCGTTAGCTTGGCAGACAGCGCCACAGAGTGGTTCACAGTGGTACTACTTACTTCCCGGTGCGACCGTCCCAGATTTTGATGGACTTGTCGAAGGAGGCCGAGGCCAGGAGGCGGGTGTCCGGGGAGAAGAGGACCTCGTTGACCAGGGCGCTATGGCCTGTCATCCGGGCAAGAGGCTTCTTCTCCTCGGCGGGATTCCACAAAAATAAGGTGAAGTCATCTGAGCCTGACACCAAGTGCTCCGGGTTGGAGCCCTGTGGGACCGCAAACCAACACGTCATTTTTTTAAAAGTCTGTAGAGACTTAAAGTAAGAGGAAAACAAAAACATACCCGAACATTATTGTATCTCTGCAAGGCTTTCTCCTTCAGTTCCGCAACTAGGAGGAGACATTGTATTAGAAGTCAGACTTTCCCCCACTTCTGAACAATATCATTAACACTCGTTTTATTCATCACAAATTCAAATGAGAAAGAATGAGAATAAAATGGGCTGACGAGCACGATCTGCAGCGCATTGTGGCCATAATTCATATTTTTTCTTAAACATGACATTTATGTTCTTACGTGATCCCGTGAGGTCCTGTGGGTTGACGGTGGCGCTGGCAGGTTCAAAGGCGCCGGTCTTTAGCACGTAGTCGGTGTTGAGTGCCAGCGTGTTGACCCAGTGGGCGTGGCCATGCAGCGTCCGGCACTGGACGCCCTAAACGACAACAAACAGAGGCTTGTTGGTGGTCACTTTTACCCGTGAACGCCCGGCGGCGGGACCCACGTCCTTGGCCCGCCACACTTTGACGGTCCGGTCCTGCGACGACGTGTACAGCAGCCCGTCGCCGCCCCACTTGACGCAAGTGACCGACTGTGTGTGGCCTGTCAGGATCTTGTCGCAGAGGCCCATCACCACGTCCCAGATGCGCACCGATCCGTCTTTGGAGCTACTCGCCAAATAGCGGCACTCAGCGTTACTGGCGAAAACAAAAGGCAGTTCAGTGATTGAGGTACATGTATGAACACAAGTATTGGGACACTTACAGGTTTGTTCGGGTTACCTGTGGGCATTTATAAGATGGTTTTAACTTATACTTACAGGTGAAGAGGTTCCCAGCAAAGCCACGTGATCCATTTGGTGTGTCCGGATAGAGTCTTCCCAATTTGTGTGCCCGTCACTGGATTCCACAAAAATATCTACAAAAGAAATTAAAAACACACACACACACACACGTGTGACAAAGTGTGTGTGTGTGTGTGTGTGTGTGTGTGTCTTTTGCCAAGTCACCTGACTGTTTTTGCACCCTGATGCAAGCTTCTTGCCATCAGGCGACCAGGCAATGCTAAGAACCCAATGTGAGTGACCTAATCCGAATAAAACACAACCCAGTACAAATTAGTATGGCATGCTCACATTTTAGTTCAGACTAGCATATACAGCCCAGAGCAACAAGCGTACCTTTGGCGGTGTGATGCGGCGTCTCTGTCATCAAGTCCCAAAAGCGCACCGTGGTGTCACCGGAACCGCTGGCCAAATATCTGAAAACAACCAAAATGCAAACATTTTCCACCTGTTTTCCAATCTACGGTTCAGTAGGTCACCTGGGAAATTTCTCACCTTTAAAAGTATAATCCTGTGGTGTGCTATTTTTCTTATTCACAACTCCATAAATGCCACAAGTCAAGGCACCACTGCAATATCTATGTAAAACGAGGCCCGTTCACGCCACTTACTTGCCGGTGGGACTGAAAGCGGTGGAGATGACAGCTTCCGTGTGCCCCTGCAGCGTACTGGTACAGCGGGTGACGGCTCGCACCCGGAAAATGGCCTGGGGCTGGTAAACCACGGGCAACACCTGCTCAGTCTCCCATGCCAGCTCCTTGATGCAGACGCCCAGGCTAGACACGATTTCCGTGTCGCCGCGAGCGAAGAAGGCGAGCGGCACTGCCTCCTCCTGAAAGAGACAAAGAAAAAAAGGTTGAATAAAGTCTACTCATTTGTGTGTGTGTAACTTCCAGGCACATGTACCTTCTGCAGCAACGCATTGCAGACGAGCTGCAGTTTCTCCTGAGTGATGTCGACAGGAACGTCAAAAGGGGAGCCCAGTAACTCTCCAGTCTCATCCTGGAACTGGATAAGAAGCCGCTGCACCTCCTCACTCATTTTCAGACGCCTTTTGACGAAGACTTCAAATCTATTTTATTCCCTTTGCTGACATCTCTATAAAAAATACATTATCAAAATAGTTTTCCAGTCTTGTTTTTGCTTGAAATCTCTCAACACAAAACACATGAAACGATCTTTTTTTTCAACATGCATTGGCATAGAAGGTTTCTTTTTATTTACGGACAATGTGAAAACTGTGCCGCTCATGTTGTGTGTGTATTAATTGAATTAAAATCGCTCGTCAGTTTTCCCCTCAGAATGATCATTTGAGGGGTTGAGAAAAGTCACTGAATTCCGCTAACTTGCGCTACGGAAGCCGCAATTAAATCGAACGAGGATGTAACTAGTAATGTATGTTTCAGTAAAGGAAAAATAATTCAGCGAGCCTTATTAAATGTGTGTTGGAACATACACTTAGGTTCCTTAAAATACCATTTAAGATGACATGGACTGAAAGCCAATGCTTAGGCTGCGTACAGTATTAAAATAACATTGGGAATATGGTTATCGCTAGCCTGTCAAGCTAGCTCGTTGGAACTTGCCGTGAGCAACCAGTGTTTTGGGATGACTGCGTCGTCGAAACAGCACTTACAACGACACTATCCCGATCAACAGCTGCTCAAACACATCGGTCAGACCTAGTATAAAGTGAATTTAACCTGGAAACACAAAAAAAACCTTACCTGAAACGAGGAAGCGCAGTGTTAAAAGTCTACACGTGCGTACACGTACCAAGATGTTGCAAAAGACGAAGACGGTCACATAGAGACCGCCCCTGGCTCTAAGGGCTCATGGGAATACGGAAGTGAGTGCTAATTTTGTGCCTCATCTCTTCAAGTGGTAACATTTCTGTTGAATCTTCCGTGTACGTCAAGACCCACGAAAATATCGATAATTTTTTTCCCAACAAATTAATAATAATTAATAATTGCCATCACTACTGTCTATTGTATTACGCTGAACAGACGATAATTATTAAAAATACTATATCCAATTCTTACAACCGGATCATCTTATCCCCAACTATTTACTCCATTTTAATACAGTGTGTCCCTCAGCGTGTCACAACAACAAATATTTCACAAAATGTACATTTTCAACAAAAGTTTACTCAAATTGAATGCTAACAAATAACATTTCCAATATGATTTAAAATATCTGTAATACAAAGATTAATGGGCTTTGAAAACAGTCATGTGAAGAAAACATGTCGACATTGCCATCAATCACCTTTGTGTCCGAACTTTAGGGACACACAGGGTACGCAAAACAAAGTAACTTCCTTTCCACACCACTCAGTGACCTGTAATCACGTAAGCTACAAACTTGAAAGATTTCCAGCAGTTTTACAGCCACTTAAATTGACATTACGTGAGTCATTCATCAGCCATAACACATGGCTAAAACAAACAAAGCATAATTTAATTCATGTTAAAAATTAACATCAAGTGAAGATAATCACAATTCAATTCCAGCATTCAGTGCTAAGAAAGAACCAGTAGGTCCAAATAAATGTTCTCACTGACTCACTCATTACATGTTTCTGAATTAATGTGGACAGCTAAATGTAAACTATCGTTTCCACCAGACTACACTGACTAGTCATTATTTTAGTATTTTTAATGGATTTTTAAAATGTTTTCATCTTTTCCAGTATTTCCTATGTGTGAAATCACATGTACGACTGGAAGATGTCACAGTTCTTTGATCAAGTTTGAGCCTAATAAGACACATCCAAGTTTCTTCAATTATTTGGTGAGCCCGTTGATGTTCTCCGGCACGAGACCCTCCATGACGGCACGTTTCGACTCCAAGATCTGCAAGATTAACCAAAAAGAAATCTTAGAATAAACAACACATTCTAATGACAAATATAGCAAATGAGCTACATTCACCTGGAAGTTGGCACTGAGGCCGATGATGCTCTGCATGTTTGTGCTGTAATAGCCCAGCACGTACTGCCCGCCCAGCAGAGGGATGTCATCTTTATCCACTGAGATCTATCGACCAAAAACACATGCTTGTTTTCAATAAACAAAGCATAAACAGAAACAGAAGAGGGACATATTGGAAATATTGATGATGTTAATAGACATCTGTTTGTATCTCACACATTGTCTGGTGCCCAGGTCCACATGGCACAGACTAGTCAACCAATGTCAACTGGTTGGCAAGTGCCATAGATGTAACCCAAGTTATGTTTTGTTTTTGGATTAAAAAGTGCCAAAGGCCTCTTTGGCGTGATCTCTGAGCATCCACACCCAATGTGTTTGTACAAGATGCTATATGCTAATGCATCACCTGTATGACTTCATCTGTCTCTGGCAACTCGTCCTCTCGAACCCACACGAAAGTCTCATAGTCGCTCGAACTCTTGAAGCCGACCTGCGATTCAACAACACGGCATCTGTTGATGATTTCTTCCGTCCAGCCATTTTTTTTTTTTCCGGGACGCACCTTGTACAGGCCGATCCAATCCCACGTTGAGGAGAGGAAGTCCTCCTGGACGGTGTAGTTGAGGAGAGCATCCTGGTCAGCGCTCCAGATGCCTTCAGGCGACACGTGAACCAGCGCAGTGTCAAAGTGTTTCCTCAGCTGTGGTGACAACAGCGTTAATTCAAGGGGGAATCAAACATTTGCTCAGCCAAACCCGCAGAATGCAGGAAGGCCAAGCGCCACTCGGAACCGGACAGAGGTGCTGTGGATCAGGATCAAGCTATACGGTTGTCTGACTGTGTCTCTCACCTCCAGACTGAAGCTGGCCATGACAGGCTTATGGTCGCTAACGCCATAGCTCATGTCGCTGGTGTATTTATCCTGGTTGATCATCAGGGGGTACTCATCCAGGCTGTCGTCCGTGGCGGTCGACAACTTGTCGTCGTCGTCTTCCGATGGCGGGTTTTTGGGTTTGACCCGCCATAGGATACGGTCAGTCCACGCAGGCTTCCTCTTCTTGCCGCTAGGTGATGCAAGAAAAGATCGATGGCCTGTTGTTAACGCCTTAGCCAAGATGTTTCTTGTTTGTCAAATGCTAATATAAAAAGTGTGTGTGTGTCTGTGTGTGTGTGTGTGTGTGTGTGTGTATTACCCAAGGTCATAGGCATCGGAGTTGCGGCTGAACTTGTAGGTGGGCTTGAAATTCAAGGGTCCCTCCTCAAATTCCTGCAGGAAGGCCTCTTTCGTCTTCATGGTGAGGAGCTGCACATACAGGAAGTACATAAGCGAGTGCGTGTGTGTGTGTGTGTGTGTGTGTGTGTGTGTATGAGTCACCTGGTCCTTGCCCCACAGCAGGTTGAGTCGTCCGCCATTGATGGAAGAGCGCAGGAAGTGCAGGCCGTGGTCAGCGATGCGGAAGTTCAAATCTCCAAACCAGAACACGAGCCTGTTTGGGCAGGGATGTGGGCGAGAAATCGTGTGTGTGTGTGTGTGTGTGGGCGGGGGGGGGGGGGGGGTTTT